>JAOUQT010042023.1:0-11075 GCA_025769995.1 Xyliphius kryptos
AAGATTACGGACCGAGTCAGTTGGAGAGATTGTGGAACCCTCAATTTGGAGGTTCAGGTCATGATGAATTGTGGGTTAAGATAGGATTATAAGCAGCTCAGTCTTTGCCAAATTTAATATAAGAGGACGGTCCTTTATCCAAACAGATATGTCGGTGAGGCAGGCTGATATTCGATTATAGATTGAGGGGTCGTCAGGGGGAAAAGCCAAATGGAGCTGAGTGTCATCAGCAGAGCAAAAAAATATGTGCCGCTGAGCAAAGATAACGCTACGTAAATGTTTTGTTTCTGAGTGTCTTCTTTATTTTCTGTTTATAAAGGATAACACAGTTATATCATCATTATATTCCGATCCTAAAGATGCTCTGATTTATGAACAGGACGTTTCAGCCACAGCTCTCATGTATTAATGAATCACTTTCAGTAGATAATTCAGTTTTTCTCTGCTTTCATGCTGCTTCAGCAAACACCATGGGGGTGGGGTTTACAGGCAGACAGTTCGTGTTAAAAAAAACAATGGTAGTCTCTGATTGTTTGCAGAGACTGTAATTAGGGGTGTAACGGTACACTGTATTCTTTACGAACCGTTTGGCACGGGCCACACGGTTTGGTACATGCTTTCGCACATAGAATACAACAGTACTAAATTTGCAGAGACCTAGAAATAAGGCTAAAATTAAAGAGGCGAGCGCTATACCCCAGCCAAGTTGTGAGTTGTAACAGTTGCTTACATGCCATGCTAAGTGTTGCTCAGTTTAGAGACAGAGTTTGAACTGCGAGTGGAATCATACACGAAATTTACATACACTGCTTCATTTAAATCAACCATGTGGGAGGAGTTTGGGTTCCTGTGATTTACAGCAGCATTGGAGCACCGCGGGTAGCTCAAACACGAACGGTCGCGTTGTATTTTTTGGAAACATTTAGAATGTGCTAATCTACATCGATAACCAAAGCTCAAAAAAATGATGATGCACCATTAGTTTTTACGCTAATTTAACTGATCCTATGATTTGTTTTTTAGGTAATGTGTTCTCCCTTAATCCTGTGTTCCCTGTAAAATCAGACAGAAACAAATACATTACTGAAGCAATGAGCATGCACAGTAATCCTTCACATATTGCGGGGGTTACATTTCACAACTGTAATGTTTTGAGTTCGGCGTTGTGTGTGTTGGCGAGGGAGTAAGACTATGTTGCACTTACACTACATGCGTTAGCTACACCTGCAGTCAGTCATGTTCCCCCCCGTCAAGTCGATAAATAAACCTTAAGAGCTTCCATTTGACTCTTGACATATTACATCATTATATGCTGCGTCAGTTTAAAGGGGCGCTTGCATCCATACCGGTTTTGCTTCTCCTGCACGGCTCAGCGACGTCTTTAGGTGGAGTTTTCATTTTTAAAAGACTTAATGCTTGGCACACAGGTAGAATTGGATTTTGTTCTTTATTTCACTTTTTGGGAACAAGAGTGCTCCACAATCCTGAGCCATAGGTGACACTGCACATATAACTATGCTTTCGGGGCTAATAACAACGCATAGCACGTCTCCGAAGGTATCCCAGTGTTGGTAAACGAAGGTTACAGCCATGTTGCAAAGTTCCAAAGCAACAGTTTAATCAATGACATTTTTGACGGAAACGGTCACCTGAAATTTGTAGAACATTGAAGGAATTAGTATTTCATGTAAAGGCCGTGTTTGGAAACAATATGGGGTGGGGCTGCATCAAAGAAAAAGTGGGTGGGGCTCTGTCAAACCTATCCTATGATTTGGGCATTTTTTTGTTTTGCAAATAGGGAAAAACATAATGTTAAAGATTCATTCAGTCATTATCTTCCGCTTATTCCTTTATGAGGGTCGTGGTGGGTTTCCCCATGCCCATCCAAGAGAGAAAGTCTTGGGCGCTGGGCAGATACACCCAGTACAGGGTGTCAATCCATCGCTGGGTACACACTCACACACATACACACACTATACAGGGCAATTTAGAGCATTCAATTTACCTGTAATCCATGTTTTTGGAATGTGGGAGGAAACCAAAGAACCCTGAGGAAACCCACGCAGACACGGAAAGAACATGAAAACTCCACCCAGATAGGGATTCTAACCGGGAATCCCCAGCGCTGAGAGGCGAATGTGCTAACCACTAAGCCACCGTGCCGCCCTGATGTTAAAGATGTTTCTCAAAATTTAAATTAAAATAATGTAAAGATAATTTGATTATAAAGTGGAATCTGAAGATTTGTGGAAATAACGTTTAGTAGCTCGAAAATAAAACTGACAATCAAAGCCGCCGGCTGTCACCAGTCACAAAGAGCCTCAGAGAGGGTGCGAGTTCAGGAGTAAAAGAAAAGCAACCTTAACGCGATGCATTAAAGCCAGACTCTGTGTTTACCTTCGACTGTGTTCTGGCTCCCCTTGATAATTATTGGCACTCAAGCATTCAGGCTGTTCAGGGAAGTTGATTATTAGCAGCCCGGGTTCTGTCTGAGTGAAATCAATTACCATGCAGATGAGCTGCAGGGCTCTTGCATTACCTTCCTCATCCTCAAAGCCAGAGTAACCATCAGCTTCTGGTCTGCGTATAATTCTGTACAGCGTAAACTCACACACTCATCTGTGTTATCTAATCTCACTCTCACAAACATAATAAATTATAAAAATAATCTGAGAATGTCCACATCTTACCTACTGCACATAGCACCAGATGATGCATTAGTGTACCTACAAACAGAAACAGCAGGGAAGCTGCTTTTACTACTAACTTAACGGCAAGTGTGTGCCCCCTACAGGACATAAATATGTGGCACTTAAGTGGTGTTTACTGACTTAGACTTGACCGTACTGAGAAACTGGGGTACTCCGTTTTAACCTATCTGATCCTTTAACTGCCTGTTGGGATTGTTGCTTCGCTAGGAGTCAAGATAACGAGCGGGGTTGACGCTAGTGAGTGAGTTAACTAGTCAGTCGCAGATGAGTCAGTGACTGAATGAATCAGTGAGTGAGTGAGGGAGTCACCTAGGTGAGTCATTGAGTGAGTCGGTGTGTGAGGGAGTCAGTGAGTGAGTGATAGGGATGAGCGAGTACAGCCCTATCTGTATCAGTTCAACCATCTAAGGTATCTGTATCTGTATCTGTACTCGGAATGGGTGGGGCCTAATCTGAAAGTGGGTGTGGCATAACTCAAAAGTTATTGTTGTTGAACATGAAGTGGGCGGGGCTTAAAGTAGAATTTATTTTAAGTCTGAAATTGATATGGATTGATCAAAAGTTGCTGTATGTAGTATTTTTTTAAAAACTATTTAAAGAACAGCCTCAAATTTGAGATTCAATTCAATACTTTTGATCACAAAAGTAAGCACCGTGTTTCAACTTAACTTTCGCCACCAGACAAAAAAAAAAAAGGAAAAAAAAACCCGACCGGAGTTGAGGAAGTATCGTGACACGAGCTGATTTCAGCTCTGTCTTGTCAAATGCACCACGTATGTTACGCAAAAAGTGCACCACTTTTATACAACCCAAAACAGAGGCGAGCTGAAAAAAACTAAGAAGCACTAATTGAAGAGAGCAACGTGAGATCAGTCACTGTCTGTGTGTTGTGTGTGTGCGCGAGCACTCTGTGTGACTGGCCAATCACAGATTGTGAAAATATCAGCTATCATTTACATTTTATAAGGGTGTATTCATACTTATGGCCCACCCTGTAGTATGTGTTTGTGTGTGTGGCTGTGTGAGTGAGTGTGCCCAGCAATAGATTGGCGCCCTGTCCTGGGTGGATCTGCCCAGTGCCTGAGATGGTCTGCCCTGGATGGGCAGCGTAAGATAATGAATGTATGGATATTTCTGGGAGCGCATGTTTAGAGCTCATAGACAGTTTGCCGCTGTGACAATGCTGCTCTCATGGTGCAATCAGAACTGCTCTCTTATAGTTATAGATAGTGTCAGTCAGCACACATCCCTCACTCTGTTTGCCAGTAAAGCTGAAAGGGGTCATCGCACTGACACTGATGCCGGGAGGATCCATGCTTCTGTTCTCAAAACATTGAAAAGGAGGAGATGAGTGAGGCTAAAAATATGCTTTAAAAACTGCTAGATGAAATGCAGCTTTTGTGAAGAAAAGCAGAAACGAGGAAGGGGCATCAGAGGATGCTGGTATAAGACAGGGTACCAGCTGTTTGTTAGGATTAGAGGAAATTGCTCTTCTCTTGAAAAGGATCCAAATGAAAAATGTTCAAAAAGAAAAATCCTCAACACTTTCTATGAATTCAGTATTCATTCAACATTATAAACACATTCACAAGGCTACGTAAAGTATTAAAAATGCTTATGAACACTTGTCACTTGCCTCTTTTAATGTACAGTGAGGAAAATAAGTATTTGAACACCCTGCAACGTTGCAAGTTCTCCCACTTAAATATCATGGAGGGGTCTAAAATTTTCATCTTAGGTGCATGTCCACTATGAGAGACATAATCTAAAAAAAATATGGAAATCACAATGTATGATTTTTTTTTATAATTTATTTGTGTTACTGTTGCTAATAAATATTTGAACACCTGTCAATCAGCAAAAATTCTGGCCTCAAAGACCTCTAAAACCTCCTCCTCCACTCCACTTATTATACTAAATTAGAAGCACCTGTTTAAGGTTGTTAGCTGCAAAAGCACCTGTCCACCCCACACAATCAGTAAGACTCCAAATACTAACATGGCTAACACCAAAGAGCTGTTCAAATACACCAGAGACAAAGTTGTTGACCTCCACATGGCTGGTAGGGGCTATGGGGCCATTGCCAAGCATCTTGGTGAAAAATGGTCAACTGTTGGAGCAATTATTAGAAAATGGAAGAAGCTAAACGTGACTGTCAGTCTCCCTCAGACTAGAGCTCTATGCAAGATCTCACCTCGTGGCATATCAATGATCATAAGAAAGGTTAGGAATCAGCCCAGAACTACACAGGAGGAGCTAGTCAATGACCTGAAGAGTTACTGTGGGTAATACACTAAGACCTAAGACGTCAGTTTAAATTCATGCAAGACACGGAAGATTCCCCTTCTTAAATCATCACATGTCCAGGCCCGTCTTAAGTTTGCCCTTGACCATTTTCATGATCCAAAGGAGTCATGGGAGAAAGTTTTGTGGTCAGATGAGACCAAAATGGAACATTCCACTCGCTGTGTTTGGAGGACGAAGAATGATAAGTACCATTCCAAAAACACCATACCTACTGTGAAGCATGAGGGTGGAAGCATCATGCTTTGGGGTGTTTTTCTGCACATGGAACAGGACGACTGCACTGTATTAAAACTGTATATAATCTCCTTTTCTTAGTTAGAGCATTGAAGATAAGTCGTGGCTGTGTCTTCCAACTTGATAATGAACCAAAGCACACAACCAGGATAACCAAGAAGCGGCTCTGTAAGAAGCATATCAAGGTTAGGGCGTGGTCTAGATGTTATTACCCCTGTGTTTTTAAATAGCCCTTCCTCCTGTGTTTCAGTGTTGGAACATTGTTTTTGTAATTAACAATTTTTATTGTTTTTTTTAACATACAGTGGAAAAGAAAAAAGAAACAAGAAGAAACACAAGAAAAGAAAAAGAATCAACCTAACAAATGTACATACAAATATAAATGAAAACAGTAATGATGCTAAACTAAAATAGTAATAATAAAATATACCGGTGCTCTTATCTCCAGGCAGGCATATGAAATGAAATAGCCCTCTTTAAATAAGTGGTTCTTTTCCACTTCACCCAGTACTGTACCCAGTAGATAGTATGTTTGTCTATTTTTATTTTTGGGTTGTGCAAAATGCACAAATGCACACAGTGTATTGACTGATCTTACATTTTTTATGCACTTCTCCAAATTGTTTTTGAAAGTTATAAAATGGGGTTTTCCATGTGTTTAAATTCCTTTCGTTTGTGAAAATGCTTCACTGGGTGTGAAAGGTAATGTAAGTTCTCTTTCAGTTTGTATCCAGTCCAAATCAATGTTATTTTCAATCTAATGTTTTGCAATTTTTGACATCTTTAAAGAGATGCTATAATGTTAAACGGAATATATATATATTCCGTAATGACAACCCCCTGCTGTTTTAGGTTGATATAGCTTTTCCGTTTTAATCTTGGGTTTTTTCCCAATCTCAAAAAAGAGTTTAATCATATTATTTTATCTAATTAGTAGTTGTTGTGGAATAAATATTGGTATCACATTTTTTAGGTAGTTAATCTGTGGGGTCACCATCATTTTAATTATATTCAACTTCAATTTATCCAGCTTAATTTTCTTTTTGTTATGTTGTTTGTCCATATTGGTAGTGATGATCTTTTATATCTAGGTTTAATTCTATTCCTAGATATTTGAATACCATTTAAATTTGTATTGCGATAGTAGATTGGGGGGGACAAGCTTGGGATACTGGCATTGCATCTGATTTCTGCCAGTTGATGCAGTATCCTAATACCTTGGAAAAGGATTCCACAATTTCTAAGAGTACTTGTATAGAATTTGTTGGGTTCTGATTCAATGGTAAAATCAGATAATAGTTGTCAGTAGAAGATCTACCTTTTATAAATCCAACTTGATGCTTATGAATGAGTTGTGGTAGAACCTTGTCCAACCTTAGAGCATGTATCTTAGATAATACTTTGCAATCCACATTAATTAAGCTTGTGGGTCTGTAATTAGCTGGGTCATTTAGATCTTTAGATTTTTTTGGTATTAATGAGATTATGGCTTCGTTAAAACTTTCTGGGAAAGAACCATATTGAAAGGCTTCATGAAAAACTTGAGTGAGTATTAGGCTTAGTAAATCTACATATTTGTGTAGTGTTCAGCTGGAAGGCCATCCACTCCTGGCGATTTGCCAATGTTCATACACATAATAATTGGTTATTTTGGTTATTTTGCTGACGCTTTTATCCAAAGCGACTTACAGGTTTCCCAACTTGATGCTTGGGATCAGAACACAGGTTTGATACAGAACCCCGGAGCAATGAGGGTTAAGGGTCTTGCTCAAGGATCCACATTGGTAACTTCAGTGGAGCTGGGATTTAAACCCTCAACCTTCAGATTGATAGCCCAACACCCTAACCACTGAACTACCATGCCTACATAATAACTGATCTTACTTCAGCTTCTGTTATAGGAGCATCTAAACGATCTCTTTCCTCAAAAGGGGCTTTGGTAAATTTACCCTGTGTAAAAAAAAAGTTCAAATCGTCAGAGTTACAGGTGCCTATTGAAGTATATAGATCTTTATAATAGTCTTTAAAAACTGTGTTACTTTTTTTCATTAATGTGGTTATTTCTGCCTGATTGATGGAATTGTATTGTTTGTATCTTGTTGTTTTAACTGTCTAAGCAATGAATATTCTGCTTTTTTTATTATATATTACTTGTAGTTCACATTTCAGTTGGCATATTACCCTTAAATCTTTATTTACACCGTTACTATTAATTCGGTTGAACCTATATTGAGATCTAAAAATTATTTGATATCCTCACCTAATTTTTCTGAATATTGTTCATCCTTGTAATAAGTCTTCATCTTCCAACTTTGCCATTCTCCATCTGTATGTCAAACGTAGTTCCACCAGTGAGTGGTCTGTTATGGCTATTACACCAATGTTACAATCTATAACCCAGTTAACAGCTGGTCCTGAAACCAGAAATAAATCTATTCTTGAATAAGACCTATGAGAGTGACAGTAAAACTTTTTTTGTTTGGATATTTACATCTCCAAATATCAGTTAACCCCAGTTCTTTATTGTGACAAAAATCGAGTTGTCCTTGTTTGGGGCATAAATATTGCACAATACAACTTTAGGTCTATTGACAAGAGCCTCTATACATATAATACGTCCTTCAGCATCTTTTAATTAATTTAATATTATAAAATTAATGTATTTGTTAACAAGTATGGCCACTCTACGACTCTTGCTGGATACTGAATTATAAAAAACATGCCCAACCCATTCCAGCTTCATTTTTGAGGCCTCTTCCTCCTTTCTAAAATGTGTTTCCTAAATAAAAGCAATATTAGTTATTTTTATTTGGGATATGAAAGTATCTTTTTCCGTTTAGCTGGAGTACTGCACCCATTTATATTCCATGTTACTATGTTAATATATCCAATGCCCATTTTCACTTTGATATAGGTAATTATTTGCCTTGACTTTTGTTATTTGCGTAGAAAGAACACCATTTATCAGAACCATATTTCTGCCATCATGTTCACAGTAATAAAAATAAACACCTTGACATAAAACAAAAAGTTCTAGTACCACAACTAAAAGTAATGAAAACCAACATAACAGTGCTTATAACCCTTAACTGGTGAGGTCTAAGTTAGGTCCGTGTGAATCCTATAAACGGCTGCCTCCTCTGTCAGCCGTCCGGTAGTAGCAGCGAAAAAAAGATTCCACCTCAACCTTAAAGACAAAACTTTTTCTCCTAGATGTTCAACACCCAGTCAATCATTAGTTTTCCTTGTATATTCCCTCTGACGAAGTCATCTGCTTTTTTGGGGTCGGTGAAGCTCCACCTGTTTCCCTTCCATGGAAATCCTAAATTTGCTTGGTGTGCTTCAACTAATTTTCCCACAGGGTTTTCATCATTGGTGAGAACCGTTTACGTTGGTTGGAATGGTCTTTTGTCATATCCTCCAAGAAGGAGAGAGTACAATCATCCCATCGGACTCCCCTCTTCCTTTTTGCGGTTGCAAGCACTTTCTGCGGAGCAGTAAAGCGCAGAAATTTCACCAAGATCACCTATGGCGCTTCACCGATACCTGGACGCGGTCCTCCGCTTCTGTGGCTCCTCTCGATCTTGTATTCTTTCCCGTGTAGCTCTACGGCTACCGATAATATTCCAGATTCTTTTCCTTTTCTCAAACCGTTCAGCCGAATGTTATTCTGCCTGTTTCTGTTCTCCTGGTCCTCAATTCAGTTCCATAGTTGCTTGACTCGTTGTATCAATCGTTTGTTTTCAATTGACATGTTTGTGTTTAAACTTTCTACATTGCAATATGACTTCATGCTTCTTCAAGCTGCATCTATAGTCCACTTAAAAAAAATTTGAGCTCTGTTATGTCTGGTTTAATTATCTGCACATCATTCGCCACTTCTTTCATTGTGGAACAAATGCAAAGAGGTTCTCGAAATTAGCTCCCGAGCCCACACGGTTAGCTTCCGTAGAAGCCGTAGTTTTCAGACGAGTTTGCACACTTTGTTTATTCTGTTACAATACTAAATTTTAAATAATGTATAAAATATTATATTATTTGAATGAATATATTATTGTACGATACATGAATAAAATATATCATGCATCAATACGAATGTGTAGCCTTCAGAGGTGTGTGTTACTGTCAATAAGGTCACGGCTGAAAAAACGTCTCAGCCAATCAGATCCAACGACCGGAACTACCCATTTTATAAAATGCATGTCAAATTATTTAATACTTGAGTGTGAAAATAAATATTTATAACAATATCAAAGACTTGTAGCTATGTTATAATGCATAGAGTTTTCATAAACCCCACTGCCTCTTTGTTCATGGCGTGGTTGGCTGCTCCGTGGGTTATGAGAGCCAGGCATTGTGCCAGGCAGTGTGTTTAATCAACGTGTTCCCTTGTGCTGCTGATCTTCTCTGATCTGATCTGCCGCTGCTGAAGCCTCTGACCTGGTGTTATTGAGTTAGTGAAGCTGACTTAGCAGCTGCTTTTATCTTTATATGGCAAATGTACAGCCAATCACATAGAAGGTACTGGTACTTGTAGGACACAGAAAACACTTTATTTATGGGTAATACCCAAAGTTAGGTCAGGACCACAACTGATCAGGTATATGTATATGATTCTCAGCACTGCACTGACATGGTGGTGGAGTAGTGTGTGTTTGTGTGTGTGTGTGTGTGTGTGTGTGTTTGTGTGTGTGTTCCTGGTGTGAATGCTCAAGTTAAACAACCATAAGAAATGTTACATTTACATTTAGGCATTTAGCAGATGCTTTGATCCAAAACAACTTACAAACAACAGAACAATACAAGTATGGCTGGACCTTTAGACCTCAATGAATATACAATATCTATAATGTATATCTGTAAATATCTATAATGTAGAGTAGAGGGGAAGAAGCGAGGCGCTTGGCGTATAGCGATTGGCACGCGGGTAGAGCGGAAGGGAAGATGCGAGGCACTTTGGTAGTATGCAGGGGAAGACTTGAGGTGATTGGCATATAGTGATTGGCGCACGGGTAAAGTGGATGGGAAGACTAAGGGTGGCTAATGGGAAGCTAACGCTGTAAGGCATGGTAAGGCAAGGCTGTAAGGCGAGTTGCACTTCAACAGCAAAGAGGACATGTGACTAAATGTGTCCGATCCCACAGCACCGCTTTGGGATAAGCTTTCTCTTAATTGACAAAAACACAGTGTAACTTTTTTTTTACCTTTTCTATACTTCATCATCAGCATTCTCTGGGAAAAAAATACTAAAGAACAAAATCCTGATTTTATAATAATCCTACAAATAAGTGTAAACTTATTATTAAGTGGAAGGTGGTTAGCACCTTTGCCTCTCAGTGCTGGGGATTGCTGTGTCCGTGTGTGTTTCCTCCGGGTTCTCCAATTTCCTCCCACAGTCCAAAAACATTGAGTCAAGGTAAAGTGGCTGCTCTAAATTTCCCCATATAGTCTGTGAGTGAGTGAGTGTGTGTCCAGCGATAGACTGGAGCCCTGTTTTGGGTGTATCTGCCCAGCTCCTTTGATGTTCCCCCCTGGATGGGCATGGGGAAGTCCCCCGCGACCCTCGTGAAGGATTAAGTAGATGTTAATAGGAATAAATGAATGAGGTTATGCAAAGGTTTTATTAAATGTGAGTCTGAATCCTGAGCTGAGGTACAAAGATTACTCTGTATGTGAGGAGCCTGATGGGAAAACATGCTGTGAACAGAACGCACATGTCAGATTTTGAACATTTTAATGTGGCAGTAAAAATAGTGTGTGTGTGTGTGTGTGTGTGTGTGTGTGTGTGTGTGTGTGTGTGTGTGTGTGTGTGTGTGTGTGTGT
>JAOUQT010042044.1:0-11075 GCA_025769995.1 Xyliphius kryptos
ATTGGCGCCCTGTCCTGGGTGTATCTGCCCAGCGCCCGAGACGTTCTCCCCTGGATGGGCATGGGAAACCCCCCCGCAACCCTCATAAAGGAATAAGTGGAAGATAATGAATGAATGAATGAATGAATAACTACAATTCACAGAGTTTTAGATATTTGTTAATCTGTAGTTATGTCTAAAGAAGGGAAGGTTTGTATCGCATTAGGAATATGGCTAGGCCTGTAATTGTAGTATAGCGTTCCAAGACACATAGCAATGAGTTATTTTTCAGTTCTGAATAAATTAAGGTGTCTAATTAAATTTCATAGTTCAGTGTCTTTGTGAAGCAAGGTTTATTGATGTTCCTGATGTATTATTTAAACGTAATACTTAGTTTTGAGCACGAAACCCAAATTAGGTCTGGTGGTAGTAGCAGTTTTCTTACTAATTATGAACTGTTTAAGAACTTTGATGGCTTATAATTTTCAAACTACAGAACTTGAAACTGTTTCATGTTCATTTTGGTATTTTATTCAGCATTTTTTGTCTTAGCCAGATCCAGTTTGGCTTTTAATACTGTAAAGAACTTAACTAATAATATGAATCTATGACTATTGGTATTTATTACAGACAGCATTGAAACAGTTAACCTTTTTGGTAGTTTAACAACTATTAGTTATATATGTATCTGAGTTAATAATGTAGAAGCTGTAATAAGCCACACTTTGAAACTTTGCTAAAAAGTGTCAGTTTCCACCAAATGCATAAAAAATTCAACTTTCTGTTTCCAAGGTTAAGGTTACATTAAAAGTAAACACTCTTAAGTTCCTGAGTGTTTAAAAACACACAGACAAATAGATACATAGACACACACACACACATACACACACACACACACATACACACACACACACACACACACACACCCAAAGGTATTAAGTAAATAAAACTTAACAGGCATAAGATGAACAAACAGATATTTTCCTTTAGGCTTCCCTCAAGACACAGTTCACATCAATTTGTTGCCTTACCTTACGTTATTCGTTGTGTATCTGGATGCATGCACCCAGTTCTTGAATTAAGATTGACTTTGGTATTTAAAAAAATAGATTGTGTTAAAAATCCAATGTAAACCCTAGTACTTTAAAAGTCTAATAAATCTCACGTTCCTGTACATTGTTAACTTATTGAAACAATCATTCATCCTACAGTAAACTGACTTTTTTGCCAATTACAGACCATAATTTACAGAAGTACATTGTCCATATTGACCTTCTTACTGTATAGAAAATAAATAAATGAATTGTATCTACAGTCAGCGTCTCATACGTCTGATTTAGCTCATTACTGATGGGGGACAGTGATGTTTTTTTTCTATTGTGTCAGAATATTCTTATGACATTTTGATTGTCAAAGGCATAAACAGATTATTATAGATGATTCGCCCATGAAATTACATTTTATTGTCAACTAGGCGACTACCCGTGCTTCGGTACGGTGATTCACTTGTCAGGTGATTAGAACTTATAGTGTAAGCCTACATATAGGAGTGTGTTCAGTTGTGTTTGCTAGCTGTATAGAAGGAACCATCAAACATAAAAAAGCGAAAAGCGTTTAATTTTTGCAAGAACATGATGGGAATGAGTCTGCCAAGTTTGCGACGGTGAATAAGTTGATAAGAAACATTTTAAAAGCCTTGTTTGTAAAATCAGGATGTTACGACGATTACTGGTAACGAAAAGAAATGCAAAATGGAGCTGTGGGAGGAAATGTACTTGTCAAATGAAGTTGTTCTGAGTCGGGTTACGATGTAATGACTTCTTTGTATACAACGTTTGCTGTGCGACCCTGTGGCTGGAGTATGATGAGTGTAGAGGTCGTCCTGTACATCTCTGCCAAATTTGAAGTACGTGATGTGTGTGGAAATGTCCAATTAAAGCAGGACCCATATTTTGAATTGGGATTTTTTTTGGAATTTTTGATATCTCTATGAATGTAGAGGTCGTCCTGTACATCCCTGCCAAATTTGAGTATGTGATGTGCGTGGAAATGTCCAATTTAAACAGAACCCGCATTTTGGATTGGGTCCCCTGGTGGGCCCCCCGTGGGATATTCTTTTGGAATTTTTTGATTTCTCAATGAATGTAGAAACAATCCTGGACATACCTGCCAAATTTGTCGAAGTTATCCTATATATCTTTACCAAATTTGAAGTTTGTGAGGGGAGTGAAATTGCCCAATTTAATCAGGGCCTGTGTTTCAGATTGGGTCCCCTGGTGGGATTATGAAAGTAAAAACTTCTTAGTTGTTCCAAGTGCATGGTGGGGAATGACGGTGCCAAGTTTCAATCTTGTAGGTAGTTGGGAAGTGGGAAATTAGTGATGAGTCAGTCAGTCAGTGAGTGAGTGAGGGCTTTGGGTTTTATAGGTATAGATTTGTGGTTTTTGGTTTGTGGGTTGTTGTAATTTAATACGTAATCTATAAGAATTTTTTGTCTGTCCCATAGTAAAAAATTGGAAAACTAAGGCCCACCATAAAAATACCATGGTATAGTTTTTACATTGTTTAGGCAGAGAAGATAAAGGACCTCATCCACGTTACCTCAAAATGAAACCCAGGACTTTCATGCTGTGAGGCTGGTGCTAATCACTGTACCACTGTGAATACTATAACAACTGTAGTAAGGTTGGACTGGTGGTGGGGGTCCTAGCTACTCTATCCTAGAAACAACTGTAATTCTTTCTTCCTGACTGTAAATTTGACAGAAATAGGAGCTTTATTGTAAAACCGTGGTATGATTCATTTCTTAAGATTATCTGTCTGATGTGAGGCTACACATCCACGCTGTATACAGTCATCACGTTTCCTTACTTATGTGCACTCAACTAAGTGGTGGTCGATAGAACAAAGTGCACTCACCGTATGCTATTACAGGTAGTGGGAAATGATAATTAGACTAGCAGATAAAAAGCAAGCACTTGATCCTGAGCTGAATGTGGAGGGCACGACACTAAATTTAACCCCAATGTGACCAAAGATTTGTATGTGACTGTAATTATTTCCAATGAAGAGTAAGGCTAAAAAAATATTGACCATTGTACGCAATAAACTTTGTATCAGCAGCTCCTTTTTGGGGCAGTATACTAAAAAGTGGGGTCCTTTTTGATTAAGTTTGCATTGTCTCCACTGGTCTGCACAGAGCCCTGATATTAACTTCAGTAAATATACATTCATTCATTCATTATCTTCTGCTTATTCCTTTATGAGGGTCGCAGTGGGGTTCCCCATGCCCATCCACGGGAGAACTTCTCAGGCGCTGGGCAGATATACCCAGGACAGGGTGCCAATCCATTGCTAAGGTTTTTTACACCAAAAAGTACCAGCTGTTTAGCCAACAATTGACTCCACACCTGTAAGCGGCACGATGGCTTAGTGGTTAGCCTCCCAGCGCTGAGGATTCCTGGTTCAGTCTGGACGGAGTTTCCATGTTCTCCCCATGTCTGCGTTCTGCCCAGCGATAGATTGGCGCCCTGTCCTGGGTGTATCTGCCCAGTGCCCGAGATATTCAAACCTGGATAGGCATTTGGACCCTCCCTCCCCCGAGACTCTCATAGAGGAATAAGTGGAAGATAAGGAATGAATGAAAAAACACTTGTGGACCCAACAAAGAATATTTTTGTTTTCACTTCACATAGAACTAAAGCTTATAAACACAACTAAAGCAGAAAACAAAGAGGGAGAACATTTTCTTTATTAGTACAAGTGTTCTAAAAAAACCGATACTCCCAGTACATTGATACAATTAATCGCTGGGAACTTACAGACACACACTATTTGGTTATTTTGCAGACGCTTTTATCCAAAGCGACTTACAGGTATTCCAACTTGATGGTTGGGATCAGAACACAGGGCTGATACAGAACCTGGAGCAATGAGGGTTAAGGGCCTTGCTCAAGGACTCACATTGATTACTTCAGTGGCCCTGGGATTTGAACCCACAACCTTCAGATTGACAGTCCAACACCCTAACCGCTGAGCTACCATGCACACACCATAGGGGCAATTTAGAACAGCCAATTCCCATTGAATCCCTGTCTTAAGACTGTGAGAGGAAACCTTAGAACTTGGGCGAACATTGTGCCATCCTTGAGTGCAAAAATCCATTTCGGAAGTGATGCACATAGTGAGTTTTTACTTTGACATTGTCATGATGGAAAAGCATTACCAGGGTTATGGGAATCGTATCAATCCTGGCTTACTATTGCTGAAGACTAATACCACATGCACCGGATGTTAAGTACAAACAAAAATTCACAGCACAAAATATTTTTAGTTCATTTAACTAATGACATTATCTCTGATTTAGACCTTAAATAAACTGATCTTATGATCAGAGCCTTAAAATTCCTGCATTAACTCAGGTTTTTTATACACTTTTGTGTTGCATGCACCATTGGTTTAAATGTCTTATTGTATATTTTTCTGACCTTGGACACAAACAACCATCAAACACATTTGCATTTGCCTTCAGGTGTCGTTTTTTCCATTCAGCTAAATCATTCCTTTTGTTTACCAGTTTAAATATTAAATTTTTTTCAAAAAGCTGCTTTCAAAACAGGATCTTGATGTTATTTACAGTGTTCTATTTTAGGAAAACAACAACTGAGACTGAACTAATTTACTAATCTCCTGAGAGGTTCATTTCATATCCTCATTAGAGCTGTACCCTAAAACAGTAGTTAACACTATATACATCCATCCATTATCTTCTGCTTCTTCCTCTACTGGGGTCGTGGTGGGGTTCCCCATGCCCATCCAGGGGAGAACATCTCGGGCGCTGGGCAGATACTCCCAGGACAGGGTGCCAATCCATTGCTAGGCACACACTCACACATCCACACACTATACGGGGCAGTTTAGAGCATTCAATTTACCTGAAATCCATGTTTTTGGACTGTGGGAGGAAACCGGAGAACCCGGAGGAAACCCCTGCAGAAACGGGGAGAAAATGGAACCGCCACCCAGATCGGGAGTTGAACCAGCAATTGTCAGCACTGAGAGGCGGACGTGCTAACCACTAAGCCACCATGCCACCCATATATTAAACATAAAAAAACTTTAAAATATATTACATGTTAATAAATAAAACAAAATAATTAACCATCCATGTATTTCCTGATTAAGCAATTTTGAAATGTTTAAGTGGCAGGACCCTGCAAAGTGATGCAGTGTTACTGGTTGAAATGATGTTGAAAAAGTAACTATATATTGGATGAATGAATGACACTTGAATGAGCATCACTTGGGTCCCAAATTTAGCGATCTTTACTGAGGCGCCAACTTGATCTAGGGCGTGTCAGTGTGGCTTTGCTATCTTGACGATGGGAATATTACACCTTGCCTGGCATGAAAAGCGTAAAAGGCATGTATTAATACTCTTAATTATTTGTGGGTGTGTCTTGGACGTAATGTGCAATAAAGCGTGTCACTTGTTCCTTCTAAGAGTATTGGCTGTTAAAATATCATCCTGACTTTGGCAAATTTCTTTTTTATAGCACAGCTACCTGAACCTAATATGTTGGCCCATTAGTTACTCAAATTTACTGTAAATGGAGAACACAGAGTATAGTGTAGACTTTGCATTTTCTGTGTGGATTTAGTTAGCAATGAACATCTAACTGTTTTCAATCAGTGATTCACCTGTGTTTTCTGTTGACAAGATAGCAATACGCCAGGAATGTACTTTAACATACACACCAGCGAGACCACCAGCATACATATATCTGCAAGCGTTGCTAAAGACTGTTGGCAGAGTGTGAGATTGTAATGAGCATCACTATGTGCCTTCGCAGGGTGGGAGATCGAGCTTATGGACATTTTTGTACAATAGTATTGAAATATGTTTTTCTTATCTTATAGCTTTATTTTATGACTAAAGACAAAAGAACAGGGAAGTGTAAAACACAAAAGAGTCGGGGGAAAGAGCAAGCGATCGAGATTGGTGAGAGGCTAGACAGAGACAGAGAGAGAGCGAGAGAGAGAGAGCAATCTCATATTAATGAATTCAGCACCACCAGGCTTTCAAAGCCAGTGCTAACCCCCAGAGCCCAAGTCTAAAAATAAGAGACAGAGAGATGGAAGGCGAAAAGAAAAATGAGGGGAAGCAAGAGCTAGAGAGAAGAGAAGGGGGTTATATGTTAACCTTTCTGCTCTGGTTGCCTCTCAACACAGCAGGTGGAGAGAAAGGCAGCTGGACTCTGACTTGGCGATGTTAATTAGATACAGTATAATCTTCATTAAGGAACTGAACGAACTTTTGCATTTTTAGTTCTATCATTTTTATTGACACACTTCAACACTAGAGCTGAACTTGATTACTTGCTGTATAATGTTCAACTCTGGACAGAGCAACAATTAATTATTAAATTAATTATTAAATTAATTAATTCATTATTGAAATAATTGCTATCAGTGAATAAAGACTTCAAACCCAATGTAATTAGCAATAGTTTATTAGCAACTGTTGAGGGCCAAATTTCCAGAGATGCTGTTTTACTGTGTAAATAAAGATGTGTGGTGTCTACTAATACAGGGGTTGGACAATGAAACTGAAACACCTGGTTTTTCTTGGAGGATAGTAGCCAGGTCACTGTGATGCTGGTGGAGGAAAGTGTTTTCTGACTATTTAGATCTGGTGACTGTGCAGGCCATGGTAGATTTTCACTTTCATGTTTATCAAACCAATCTTTTGAACTCTGCTATGTCACCCATAATGTTGTGTGCATTGCAATATTTTGAGCAAAACTTGTGCTCTTACCTGCTAATTAAACCTTTACACGCTGCTCTTACTGGTGCAATGTGACATTAATGAAGATTGGCCACCAGGCTGCTCCAATTTAGCCACAAAACCACCCACACCAAAATGACAGGTGTTTCGGTTTCATTATCCAACCCCTGTACATGATAGCACGATATGTAAATACTATTAAAGGGAAAAGAGAAGATAAAGAGAAATTAATTTATTGCATTACTATGCTCAGTCACTCATTAGTATAAGTATACTGTATATTACAGTCACTTATATTAGTACCAGTCCTAGATCCAAGGGTACTACCAGATACTGAGTCTGGGTTGTAAAGTCATCTGATGCAGTCACCAGAACGTGTAAGAAAATTTGTGTATTTGAAACTTTTGATTGACAATATATATATTTTTGGCAAATAGCCAATTATGGATATCCCTATTATTCAGCAAAATTCCCAGAGCCTAAAATAAGATAAGACTACTAACAATAGCAATAGCTGTGCTGGTAGAGCATTACCTTTGGATCATGGTGGATCATCTGATATGTGAAATATTATTGCTTTATCATATAGTAGAGCTATTGAAGTCTGTAGGGGCCAGATTAACCTTATCAGCGAAGCAAGTGGGCCAACAATGACCTCACTCCCTATTCCCCACTCCTCTGAATTATGTGTTTTAAAAGTCATAGTCTAGTACTTTAAACAAAACCAAAATCACCAATCATGAAGCATAAAGTTTTTGTTCATTTACTTGTTTTTGTCTTAAAAAACCTGAGTAAATACAAAATGCTGCCCAACAATAGATTTGTACCCTGTACTGGTTTTATCTGCTCAGCGCCTGAAACTTTCTCACCTGGATGGGCAATGGACTCACCCCCCTATCCCCCCACCCCCACCCATGTCTAGTAGAGGATTAAGTAAAAGATAAATAATAAATGAAATATACAAAATACCTCATTTTGATAATGATTTGATTTATTAAGAGTAAAACCAATCCTCCTACCAACCTGAATCGTGCTTCTTCATGTAAATAATCAGAATCATGTCTGAAAGAAAAACACAATGTCATGCAATTCACAAACAACATTGTTCCTTTCACAGTGAATTTAAGTGTATCAGATGATTTTTAAAAAATAAAAATGTGTGTATTGAGGCCTATTATTGTATAGAGGCTTATTTTGCATATAGGCCTGTTATCAGAAATGTTCAGTCATTGGTATGTGGCCGTGTTAAGGGAAGGAAGGCTACTCAATGCGAGATATTGCCAAGAAACTGAAAATTTCTTACCATAATGTTAACTACTCCCTTTAAAAAGTGACACACACTGGCTCTTACAAGGACAGAAGGAGTGGGAGGTCCCGATGCACAACTGTGCAAGAAGATAAATATCTTAGAGTGTGCAGTTTGAGAGAAAGACTGACAGCTGCATTAAACAAAACCCATAAAACACCAGTGTCAGCATCATTGGTCAAGAAGTGACATCAGGAAGCTGGAGTTCATGGCAGAATTGCCAAGAAAAAGCCATACCTCACACTGGTCAATAAAAAGAAAAGACCTGGACGGTACAATGTGAGGTATGACTTTTTACACAACAATGGACTAACAGGTCTCTAAAGAAAGTTGTTTCTTTCTGGCCATTTTGAGCCTGTAAGCAAACAAACAACTGCTGATGCTTCAGATACTAAACTAACCTAGAATGTTGTGCTCCCTTTTATGCTCACTTATTAGTATAATGTTTTAAAGTTGTGCGTCGCAATTGAGCAAGGGTGTCCTAACAACCAATTAGCCCAATAACATCCTTAACTTGGCTTGGTGGCCATACCAGGAGATTTAGGTAGAGGACTGAGAATTGCTGATAATAGGACTATATTGTTTGTGAATTGCATGACATTTGCAAGTGATCCTAAACTTTTGAGCGATAGTTTATGAGTACTACTAAACTACATGCACAGTCACATTGTGGATAGCATTACAATTATACTTTACTAAAACTATTAATATTGCATGTAAGTTAATTAGGAATGGTTGATTAAGTGAACAATTTGTATGGTATATCAGGCTGAAGGCTCTTGATTAACAGTAGAGTGGGATTTGCAGTACACTGTAAAGGAAGTGCTGTAATCTCTTGCTTTCATACCAAATTCAACGCTCAAGTGCTACTCATGTTTTTTCGTTGGGTAGAGCAAAGTGTTAAAAAGAAGTATGGGCTGCTTGAGTAAGCTTCTTTAAAGCTCTTTAAATATTGTCAAGTTCTCAAATCTTGTGTAGTTTTTCATGTGGCAGAGCATTATTAAAAGCCACACCTTAAGCATACATGTATTTACATTCACAGCATTTGGTGATGGCTCCTATCCAGTGGTAATTTACCTGCACCTGGGTTCCAGAGAAACCATCAGCCAATAAGTTTCTGTGTGTATGATGTGTTTAATAAAAAAAAATGATAGATTCATATTAATCATCTTAATGTAGTTAAGATACATCACTGTATGTTTTTTAAATATAATGAAAATATTAATTTGTCTATTGCACTACATTTCATTGCCTTGTAATTGGACTTGTATAATGACAATAAAGATGAATGTAATCTAATCTAATTGAAGTCCCGGAGCCTAAATTATACAGTCTTATTGAACACTGTAAATGGTAGATGGTGTGGATTTTGTAACTGAGTGAGTCACTACCTTCCCTGACATGTTTTGTTCTGAAGCTGAAAATGCAGTTTTTCACGATCACTGTTTCAATTCGAAATGCTGTGACATTTAAGTGCTTATTTCGTTTGCTTGCTTTGAAACAACACAAAGAGAACAAATTAAAATAAATATAATGAAGCATAAAACTTATTCTCCACTTAATATTTGGTAGCATACCTTTTGATTCAATTAACAACTGAAATCAATAACCACTAATTTTTTAGAACTTTTGTAAAACCTCTATAATGGATTTTTGTTACAGCTTTCTTTTGTTATATTTTTTACCTATTGTTCTAGGTCTCATTTTAAAGCTTTCTTCTCCCAGCTGCAGTTTAACGATCTCTCTACAGGTGTTATATAGTATTTAGACTCCAAACATGCCACTGCTTTGTCTTAAAGCAGTGACAGATTCCAAGTGCAAAATTAGCAATAAACTATTGATGCTCATGCTTTTGGGTTTAATATCATGCTCTCATGCTCAGAAAAGAATTCTCATGCTATTCACAAACAAAAGATTTAATCTGTGGAAGGAAACACTGATTATAAGCAAAAACCAAGTTCTCAGTGCCCTTGCAGTTTTATTATATGTTTAATTAAAAATAAATGATGTGAGGTTAAGTAGTCATTTAAAAACGTAATAATTTTAATAAAAAAAAATAGTGCGCATACATTTTTGCAGACTTTATTTTAACACAAACTGACATTTGGAAGAATTAGTGCATAGAGGAATGTGATCATGGCCTAGTTTTAATCCTTGCAGAGCCATTGGTTAGCCACCTTGTTTACATGTGTGGATAAACAGGGAAATGATGGGTGCCTTACATAATGCAAATATAATAGGTCAGGCCTATTTGTTTCCTACTTACTAACTAGTAAACCTGTTCAATATGTCTTCTCTTTCCAAGAACAGAAGGGTGTTTAATTTAGGTTCAAATATTTGCTGTTGGGTGTAAAGTGAGCAACTGTTTTGTGAATTCACGAGAAAGCGATTGAAAGAGTCCAGCTGGGACGCTTTCAAAAACCTTTAATTTTAGTGTTAAAGGAGAAACACTCAGAGGAACACATAAGTTAACCTTTGTCAGTTTGCTGTTGCGCTGGTGCATAACAGATGTGACCGAGTGTATATACAGTATCAGTTAAAGGTTTGGATACCCCCTTTTTTGCTCCACTTTATGTGCTTGTTATTAAGGGCGGCATGGTGGTTTAATGGTTAGCATGCTCGCCTCTTAGCATTCCCTGTTTGAATCCCAATTTGGGCGGAGTTTCCATGATACATACTGTATATTGTACGGTGCTGAAATCTTTTTATACACAATGGGTGTACTTTTCAAAAACTTTCTAAATGCCAGGACCCCTTAATGCCATTCACCTGTGAAAATGGTTTCCAGTGCTTCCTGAACCGCTATTTCAGAAGTTGTGCCAAATTAATCTTTTTAAAAAATGTCTATAAGCTCATTTAAAAATTTTGACTTTCCCGTAACAACGTAGGCGGCACGCGGTGGCTTAGCGGTTAGCACGTTCACCTCTCAGCACTGGGGATTCCCAGTTCGAATCCCAATCTGGGTGGAGTTTCCATGTTCTCCCCATGTCTGCGTGGGGTTTC
>JAOUQT010042052.1:0-11075 GCA_025769995.1 Xyliphius kryptos
ACACACACACACACACACACACACACACACACACACACACACACACACACACACACACACACACAGCAGCGATATGTACTTACAGTGAGTTAAGGGAACGTAGACCTTGGAAGGTGTCAGCAGCCATTTCAGATATCTGGTTGTTACTCAAATCACTAAAAAAAAATGAACATTGATAGAAATCTAAAAAATCTTATGTTGGCAATCTTCATATAGGTTCTACATCAGAAGCACATCTAGTAGTAAATCTAAAAATCACAAGCTCTACACTAAACCATGTTTGACAACTTATTTATATATTCTATTAAATTTTTTTTTTTTGTATGATAAAAGTTAAGAATTTGCTGTTCTAAAACCCGTTATGAATTGAATATGTATATTGTGACACATTTCTGATTATATCTAATAAAAATTTCATAATACGTAAAGTTTTCCATACTAAGCGTAATTTAGTCTAAATTTATGTGGTTTATAAAACGCCTAGTTCCGGTCCTTAAATCTGATTGGCTGAGCCGTTATTGGCAATAACACACACCTCTTTCACATTCATATTAAAGCGTTAATATACCATACATCATTTTCCCAATGTTTTTTTTTTATTTTTATAAACTGCATTTGGCCACAAGGTGGAAGTATTTCTTTGTTACAAAAAATGGAAATTTGTTACTCAGCGATCAGCGTTTATGAAAAAAAAAAAAAAAAAAAAAGGTCCATATTACATCACGGAAGACCAGGTTATTGATGATTTTGCTTTCAATAAACGTTTTATAAAAGCAATAAGGCTTTCGAGGTTGTGTGTTACTGTAAGTGAATCATGGGAAAGAGGTGGAACTGTGTTGTGATTTATTCAATGCACACCCCTTCGTTATTCCTCTATGAGGGTCGCGGTGGGGTTCCCCATGCCCATCCAGATAAGAGCACTGGGCAGATACACCCAGGAGAGAGTGCATATCCTCCGGGTTCTCCGGTTTCCTCCCACATCCAAAAATATGGATTCCAGGTAAAATGGAATGCTCTAAATTGCCCTGTGTAGTGTGTGGATGTGTGAGTGAGTGAGTGAGTGTGTGTGTGTGTGCCCAGCGATGGATTGGCGCCCTGTCCTGGGTGTATCTGCCCAGCGCCCGAGATGTTCTCCCATGGATGGGCATGGGAAACTCCCCCCCGCGACCCTAATAAAGGAATAAGCGGAAGATAATGAATGAATGAATGAATGAATCTTAATGTGAATAACACACTCACACCATATGCTAAATATTGCTTGCTAAATATTTTGTGCAAGCAATTTAGTCTACATTTTTACTAAGGAATGGCAATAAAAAATAAATTCCTTTTGCAAAAGCATGGGGGGTGAGTAGTGTGAGGCTGATGCTAAGCAGGCTTCCAAAGTTGTGACAAAATAGGTCAAAGAACGCATTTGTGGCCTTAACTAAAAAAAACAAAAAAAAACAAACGTTTGTGCATAGAGGCCACTGACCTTGAATTCCAAAAACAGTTTAAAATTTTAGAAACCTATATAGAGCTTTGCCACGGGTTAACAGCAATATATTATGCAATTTTATCATTAACAATGACAATGAAATTACAACTTTATTTTTTAAGGACAGAGTATTCTGCTTCCGTTTATTTTAATAAGGTCAATAGGAAGTATGACAGTCATAAATGATAAAACAATTTTATTATAAAGTAGTCTCTTATCCACTTTTAGACATATAAAATGTTGTATCCATTTTAAGTTAATGGTATAGAAGTCTTCCAGACTTTTACAGAATTTCTTTAGAGGTCTATAAAAATTTTGCATGTTAATGGGAAAAGCTGCATAAACACTGGCACCACACCAAACTTCTCAGAGCCAGGTGTCTGTCAGGATGCCAGTCTTTAATCTTAACTTTAATGCAGGCTATTTATACTTACAATTAGTGTTACTGCATACTACTAAAATTCGGTCTCAAACATCCCACCGCTAACAGAAAGTAAGGATTTGCTTGGGGAGGCATACTAGATGATTGTTGAAATGCCTGATAAACTATATGTTTAAAAAAAATATTGTTTTATGCCCGGCGATGGACTGGCACCCTGTCCTGGGTGTAACTGCCTAACGCCAGAGACATTCTTCTCTGGATGGTCATGGGAAACCCACCTTCATAGAGGATTAAGCAGAAGACAATACATGAAAATATTGTTTTAATCTGGAATTTACAAGTGATAAACACATCCATTCATCATCTTCCACCTTAATCCTCTACGAGGGTAATGGGTGGAGGGGATTCCTCACACACATCCAGGGGAGAATGTTTTGGCCACTGGACAGATACACCCAGGACAGGGCACCAATCTATCGCTGGACACACACTCATTAATTTACACACAAATAAATAGCAAATTAGAACAGTTAATTCACCTAGAATCCATAAACTTGTAGAAAACACACGCAGACATGAGTGGAACATGACATCTCCATACAGATCAGAACTGGAATCTGGATCCCTAGCACCAAGAGGCGAACTTGGAAAACACTAAGCCACCGTGCCATCTCTACAAATAATATATGTATTTTTTTTTTGCCTTTTAAAGTGTGCTGAAGCTTATCTTTTTGGAAACTTTATAGCTGTATATAAACAATTTATCGAACAGCGTCTGTAAGGCGCCTGCTTAAGAACAGCCTAAACAGGCTACATACGAGTCCACCAAAATGATTGGTGTATTCCTCATACAAACTGACTGTAATGCAGTTTTGTATTGCTATGACTTAATAAAAATACATTTAATCACTTCCTACTTCTCTATTTAAGCTGTCTCTCTCTCCTTTAATGTATGCATTAGGTTGCAGTCACTACTCTACTCTACACTGTTTTGGAATTGTACACTATCCGCTCTCTTTAACTGAGATTCCGCTCATGTATCGGCTCCACTGTCGTGTGTATTACCACTCAGTGACCCCAATCCCTCTTATTTATTAGAGTCTACGCTCCTTCCAGTTTCTTCTCAGCCCATGACTAGGTGTTAATCTGCTGATTAAGCATTTCTTGTGGATCTTCTGCTTTTCTTTTTGCTGTTAATATGTTTTAATTTATTTTATAATCATAATGAACAACATGCAAAAAACATCAATAACAAAACATAACAAAGTATGAAAAAGACAGCAAACAAAACATACATGTGGGGAGGCTATACATACAGTTCAAACCAGTAGTTTCCATACACCATATAGAAAAAGGCATATACATTTTTTCGTACTGTCTTACATTTCATTCATTCATTAATTATCTTCCACTTAATCCTGGGATGTGGTGGGGATCCGCATGCCCATCCAGGGGAGAATGTCTCGGGCACTGGGCAGATACACCCAGGACAAGACGCCAATCCATTGCTGGGCACACACTCACTCACACAGCCACACACACAAACACACAATATACGGGGAATTTAGAGCATTCAATTTACCTTGTATCCATGTTTGTGGAATGTGGGAGGAAAACTGAGAGCACGGAGGAAACCCACACAGACATGGGGAGGACATGGAAACTCCACCCGTGGATTTGAACAAGAAATCCCCAGTGCTGAGAGGCGAACATGCAAATCACTAAGACACCGTTCCGCTGTTCTTTAAAGTTAAATGTTTAAATACAATAAGATTTTACAATTTCCTGTAAACAATTTGGGACAGCCTATATGATGATGGCATATCTTTAGAAGCTTCTGGTGTTATTGGCAACATCTAAGTTAACAAGGAACACACAAGTGGATGCATTTAAGGCATGCCTGAAACACGCTGCTGCTTTGTGTAACATGATGGGAAAGTTGAAAGAAATCAGCCAATCTATTAGGAAGACAATTGTGAACCTGCTCAATTGTGGTTTATCCTTGCACATCCTTAATATTTTGACACATACCCTATTTGGACATTAAACTGTTAGGCCATAATGTCAATTGTTACGTTTGAAGAAAAAAGGGGAAGGCTAATAAGCCACAGGACACCATCCCAACTGTGAAACACGGAGGTGGTAGCATTATATTGTGGGGTTGTTTTGCTGCAGAAGCGACTGGTGCACTTTACAAAACAGATTGCATCATGAGGAAATAACATTATGTGGGAATACTAAAGCAACATCTCACGACATCAGCCATTAAGTAACAGGTGCAAATGGGTCTTCCAAATGGACAATGACCCGAAGCATACCGCCAAACTGATTACAAAGTGGATAACAAAGTCAATGTTTTGAAGTGGCAATCACAAAGCCCTGATCTCGATCTTATTAAATATTTATGAGCCGAAAAGGCATGTGCAAGCAAGGCAGCCTTCAAACATGGCTCAGTTACACCTCTTCTGTCTTCAAGGATTTAAGGAGGCTTTGTTATCATTTTCATGAAATGTGGTATGTTACACATTTTTTTTTAGAATTTTTATATAAAAATATTTTATAGAATTTGTGTGAATATAAACATTGCAACAATTTTACATTTAAATTTTGCATCATATGAAATATAACAGAGACAGAAGAATATGTAGATTTTTTAGCACATATTTAAATTTTTAACATGTATGAGGTAGATCGATGAGATGAAGTGATATTGGTGACCACTGAGGGGAAAATGTTGTGGTGTGACTGTAATGTGTTTGTGAAATTGTTTTTGTTATGAAGAATTAATGAGTCTCACAGCTTCTGGTATGAAGCTGTTTCTCAGTCTTCTTGTACTGCACTTAATGCTCCGCAGTCTCCTGCCCGAGGGGAGCGAAACGAAAAGTGTGTGTGCTGGGTGAGTGGGGTCCTTCATGATGCAGGAGGCCCTTTTCCTAGATGTCTGTGGGGGTGGGGAGAATGACTTCAACAGTAAGTCACTAACTTCACCACCCTCTGCAGAGCTTTCCTGTCTGCAGCAGAGCAGCTGTCATGCCACACATTGATGCTGGAGCACAGCACGCTCTCCACCACACATCTGTAGAAGGAGGTAAGGACTGAGCTCCCTCAGCCGCTGATGTGCCTTCCTGACCAAGTGTTGTCGCTCTAGGTGAGCTTGTTACTCTGGTGCACACCCAAGTACCTGTAGTTGGAGGCCACTTCCACCCTCGTGCGTGTAGGGAGAGCGTGTAGGGAGAGGTGGGCGTGTCTGCCCACTTTTGACTTTTGCAATCCCACTGCACCACCTACTGCTCTTTGTGAAAAACAGATCTCTTTATATTTGTGCTCCAAACCCATGCATTATGATGGCAACCATGTCAGTACTTCCTGTATCTGAATGACCACCCTCCCACTACAGACCCACAGAAGATTATGTTGTCTCTTGCATTAGCGGCTGTGCCGGCAAATGGGACAACACACTCTGGAATTTGAATTATCTGAGTAACTAAATTATAATAGCATTCTGGAGCTCTTTCACTAGCTATTTATACCTTTAATTTATCCATTCCTAGGTGGCACTGTGGGAGAGTTGTTCTTGCTCAAAAGCTGGCGGTGCCTTGTATTTTAGTTTGTTGTATTCCAGAGTGTTTGGAATAAACCTGCACTTTTTACTTGTCTTTATGTGTAGGGCTTTGTCTGGATATTCAGCTCAAGCTAAGCTGTAGGGTTGACACGACTGACATGTTACTATTGTCAGTCACCCCTTGGACTATAAAGAGCTTTTAACCAGCTGCATGAAGAACCAACCTTTTTAGTTTCCCTTTGTGGAATCCATGGTCACATTTCCAATTAACTCTGAAATTCCCATGCAAGTAAAACTCATCCACATATTGGCAAGTGAGAAATATTGCTGCATTAGATCAGGTCTCTGTATGGTGATCATTTACTGTCTTCTTTTTCGATTCGATTCACTACAGTCACTGGCAGGGCGACTTCCCGAACAACTTAAATTATTTTACTGGGAACCCTTATATTTTGTGCTTTCAAAAGCCATTTATCATACAGTGTAATTTAAATTTAAAGGTCAGACATTCACTGCTACTGCCCTTATTGTTTCCATTGCCAGGGGTAAATTTCTGGATTCTAATATGGCTATTTACTGGCTTATTTATTTCCATTGTCTCCCTCCAACAAACAATTCATACCCTCTTCATCCTGATTTTATCACTCATGTCACTATGCATTGTATCGGTTGTATAGTGTATATTCTGTAAAATTGGATAGACAACAAGTTAGGAAAAACAAAATAGTGTTATATAGAATCATTAGAAAAAATATGAATAATTATTCTTGATTTCAATCAATGGGATGACAGTTAGGTTTCTTTTTATGTTTATGTTTCTTCTTTTTAGAACAAAAATCTATTAATGTATATTTTTATGTTTTATTTTTTTTTATTCTTATTGGGCTATTTAATTTTACAATTTTTTTTAATTTTCTAAAATATAAATCATAATTTAGTGTCTCATCAATGATGGAAAGCCTTTCTGGCCCAGATGTAACAAAATAGGCTCACAATATTAGAATGCATGCTTTCTTCCTCCGAACGAAAGGCTCTTTTAAAACAAAAAGATCTATTTTGGTTTCATTCATGCACAAAATAACCTTCTGACTTGTCTATATGATCTTTGATAAATTACAGATGGCAATGTTTTTGTCAACGTAGCATCCTTTTACTTACAACCCTGCCATGATCATGTTCATTGATCTGATAGTCGTTCAGAGTTTAGAATGTTGGCTCATTGCTCCAATGGTGCTGTATTTAACCTGGTGGTATGACCCCAATTGGGATACTTGTAAGTTGATTTGAATAAACCAATGTGAGAAAGGCCTGTAATTGTTGAAGTTAAATTGGGTTTATCTCTGACCTTGTGGACTATTACACATCTTGGGCCTGTCAGAACTATTTCTGAGGAGGGTAATGAGGGTACATATTGAAAATTCTATAGGGTTCTAGCAGCACTGTATGTACCAAGGCCAACACGAGATAAAAGTTTCAGCACCATCTTCCTAACCAGTGAAAATAAGTGATTTATAAATATAGATTTTATTCTAATATAAAATATAAAATCTTCATATTTCATTTTCTTCTGTTTGGGTGTTAGTGCCAGTTTTGTTTAGCTTTTAGATATGTAAATCTTACTCCATTCATCAATGCCATACAGTTCTCTCACTTTGAACTATTAAACTTCACTTTTATTTTTTTTGTTCATCTTTCACTAAATACTTTTCTTTAAACTTAGTTCTCTGAGAACAATCAACATATTTTGGCACACTCTGTATTGAGTTAAGAACTAAGGTATGAAGTCTTTTTATAAGCACAGTATGTGTGTGAATAATCAGACACATCACTACACTATACTTGGTTTAATTATTTTAATGTCAATGATCTGATCGTTCTGATGGTCAGCACTCTGCGTGCACACACGCACTCTTTTTGTACATTACACACTTGAATGTGCTGATACATTTATTAAGGTGCAAACATTAATAAACACAAAAAAACATTCCAGCTTTGCAAACACAGGTGGATCATCAACTTTAGGCAGTCATTTAAAAGTACAATCTTCTCACAAGGCAGACATCTTTATCACCCACACTCTCCCCATTACTTTATATTACTGAACCAAGACCTGTGCAGGTGATGCTGGTGCTGCTCTCCTAATGGAAGACTTCTCACAAACCTCACCCTCAATGGCGACGGGCTGCTGCTTGGCTGCAACATCGACATTTATCAGTATAAAAACTAAGTTGTGATCCCAGTGGTGAAGCTTACTGAACAGTGATTCTAAAAAGTGTGTGTGTCTGTGAGTGCGTGTGTAGGGCAGTCTGTGCATTTGGCAGCTAAACACACTTCTTATAGAGGTTAAAGAGTGTTACCAATTACCAGCCATTACAGTCTGATTTCATGCATATCATCAGACACAACACAACACAATAAAGACAATTCAGCACAAAATGAGATCCTTTACACTGAGATCACACAAAAAAATCAGAATGAGACAACACCCAGGCAGCATAACAATAACAATGTTAATAGATACAATTATACCAAAGATGGAATACAATGTTCAGGTCTGATCTGCATACTATTTGACCACACAGTGTCTTATATGGTCATGCTGATTTTTATCAGACAGTATTCGATTACAAAGTACTGTATGTCAAAACAATTTATTTTATTATACCTTTTTAGCCAAAATTTTCTGGACTGTAATGAATCCAATTAACACTGTATTTAATAATACTATATCTGGTCACAACAATAAAACCAATAATTCTTATACTGTATTCCACCGTGTTGTCTGATCACATTCTATCCAATAATAATTCATATCAAGCAAATGAGACAATTAGTGCAACAGGCCAAAGTATGTGAACCTTTAAAATAACCAATTTAACTAAATGGTTTAGTTTGGTCCCTCCTACTGATGTTATGACCCAAGCACCTGCTGCTGAATGTTAAACATTCTCTGCTGCTGAATGTTAAACAGATCTGGCCCTGGATGTAACCTACAGATTTGAAAGTGTCTTGTGTAAGGAATAAATTGTTATGTACGTGCACCAAATTCAGTAGGTGTTTAGATCTCCCTGAGACCAACACATTTTAGTTTACATTTTATAGACATTTGTAATAGGAAGTAAGTTATTTTTGATGTTTTGTTACTCCACAAGTTATAATTTATCATACTGCTCCATGATTCTTAATAAAAACATAAGCATGTTGTTATTGTACCTTTTAGATGTGATGCAAGTTTGCAACTTTATGTACATTTTTACAAAAATAATATAATTCAATGGTTGAAGCTAACTAATTGATATTACGTAGATTCTGAGAGTGTGTAACAGTCAAGTCACACAAAATACCTGTGTTAAATACTCTCTTGGATAAAGTTAAATACTCTCTCACATTACTTCATTATTATTTTAAGATTATCCTAATCTTGGCTATAGGATGTAATGCAGATTCTCCCATTTCTTGCCTAGCAAATTCCTGGACAGGTTGCTAGACAAAAGACCCAGGACCCAAACAAAAGCATTTGCAGACCAATTCACACCTGGCAGAGATATAATTTAAATGTATTTGTAATTTGAGTCTCGGGTAGCATGAGGCCAGCTGCAAAACAATCATCCTAAACATACAAGTCTTTCTGCCAAAGAATGGTTAGATATTTTGAAATGGTCTAGCTTTTACTGTACTTTTACTGCTTTTACTGCTATTCACTTTATGGGATTCACCAAAGCTGGAGCTGTTTTTAGTGGGGAATAGGTTATATTTGTTAAAAATTGTTATGTAATACCAACTGAAATGTTTTGTGGCAGTTATTGTCACAACAGAAACGGTAAGCAAAGGTTTACATAGTTTTGATGCTTAAGATTTAAGATGTAAGATTGGATCGTTATAATGAAAAATGAAGTATTATTATTCATTTGTTATATAAAGATCTTTTTTCTTATGAGTTCACAAACTTTTAAACAATCCACACTATATGATTATACTGCATCTGATCACACTGTGAAACATCACATTCACTTCTAACTAATAACAACACATTCAAAATGATAACAGATTAATATGTGATGGCAGTATAAAACATATACAATTAACCAAAGATGAGGATCAGACAACAGGAGACTGAATATGCAGGTCTCTGAGACCTCTATTACGGAATTGTGTGAAGAGCTTTATGATCAAAAAGCCTGTATGTGAAAAACTCTGAAATCAGTGCAAAACAAAACATTGCAAATTATTAGACATCAAGATTTGCTGACGGACATCGGATGCCTAAATTAAAAACTAAAAGTTCTCAAATACTGAACAATAATCTGTAAAATGTCAGACAAAGAGATTACAGTAGTAAGAGATCAGACATGCTTATTTACTTATAACAACCATGCAGGCTAACAGAAATTCATTTTTTAATTCAAAAATTCAAAATCTATTTGAAGTCCTAAAGGTACCAGTAGGGATTTTTAAAATACACTGGATAAATTTTGTACAAACTACTATATGAGGAAACAGCTGAACAATCTTTCATCATTTCTAAAAACACAGTAGCGGAAATTTGTGTGTTGGCTACATTTACACACAGTCTGAACAAACTATTATAATCCCAATGATCATTATGGGAGTAATGTAAAAGCTGAAACACTTTCACTCTAATAAATATAAATAGTAAAATATAAATGTTCCTGAATATCCTGTGTGAATTCACTATTACCACTGAGATCACAGCACAGCCCGTCAGCCAATCACAGGGCAGAGCCCTTTACCACATCAGCCAGTTCAGAGGGCGGGTTTATCAACTTATGATTAATAGCAATGATTAGAGCAACACACACTCTTAAACACAAACACATGCGCACACGCACACACACATTCGCAGACAGGAAGCGCATGAAAGTGCATTTGTAAATAGACACCTAAGGATTGGTACATGGCTTTAAAGCTTGAGATTTCAAACAAACGAGCACGGTTGTTTTTGTCCGAACACACACACATCCACACAAACTCACACACACACACACACATAAACCCACACATACACGGCAGGCTTTGCATAAAATGTCCTGAATTCAAATACAGGATGTTTTTTGTTTCCTTCTGAGACATTCACAGGATTGCAGGATTCAGTCTGCTTTCCCCTTTTTTTTGTTGTTGAGGTGCAAGCTCAGGGAGGTGCTATATATGTGTGTGTGTGTGTGTGTGTGTGTGTGTATGTCTGTGTAAGAGGGTGAGTGTATGAGTGAGCAGCTATGAGCCATCCTCCGCAACCGAGTCCGGATTAGCTTCTTTCCCATCGTTCATGCTTAGCGTTCCTGAACCTTTCCTGCTGCGCTGCTTCTCTTCCAGCTCATGCAGAGACGGCTCCTTGTACATGCACACTGCATGAATAAAGCAAAAATGACAGTGATAGAAGAGTAATAGCTTATATTCTACTTTAAATTAGATATTGCCTGAATACTTGCCATGAAGAACTAAAATATTCTAAAGGTCTGCACAGCAGAATCAAACATTATGTGATGTAGAAAAAAAACTGTACATTAAACTGTGTTAAACAGTCAGGTGAAAAATCTATTTCTTTAAAAATCGATTGTTTTAAAAACAGAATCCGTAAGCAAAAAATGTCTATTTTCTTTGTTGCACATTTTTTCACTTGATCTTTTCATTTTTTT
>JAOUQT010042061.1:0-11075 GCA_025769995.1 Xyliphius kryptos
AAAAAACTCCCTGTAATGATGTTATTTTAGGAAGAAACCTTGGGAGGACCAAGTCTCAGTGGGGGACTCATCCTCCTGGAGCGGCCAGGCAGCATCAGAGTAGAGTCCATTAAACAATAGAAACAATTATATAACTATGAGTCCATCCTCCAACACTGGCAGTCCAACAGAACTGCCAAAGCAGCCAATTCAACTTGAATTTATGTTTTTGGACTTTGGAAAGACACTGGAGCACCTGGGAAAATCCCACATGGACATGGAGAGAACATGGAAACTCCACCAAGATCAGGATTTGAACCTGGATTCCCAGCGCTGAGAGGCGGATGCGCTTTTTGGTGCCTGATTACTACTCTACCATGTTTCCTGCCATAGCAGGAGGGCGAGGCACCTGCACCATTACTTCACTAGTCCATCTCTGCAGTCCGTTGGGCTCGTTGGAATAGAAGGGTCACGAGTGGTGGGCTGCAAACCTACAGCGCACAGACGAGAACTTAACTCTTGGTCCATAGGTGCCACTCAAAGGGAGTGTCTGGGTAGGATAAGTGTTCCCCCCAGTGTCAGCACAGCTTATTAATGACTTTCCTTTGCCTGTCATTATTTTCACAGGGGGTTTTGTCTCATTTACCGCCATGCTGTGTAATGTTACACATCGTGCCCTCGGGTCATAACTGTAACATTCTGGCTGTGCTGTAAATAAGTCGCGGTCACCAAACTCATTCTTCCATCCTGCGCTCACTGCTTCACCTAAACCCCACCAACCAATCACTTCGATTGTATCGTGTGAGCGACCATCAGTGTTCCACGTGTGCAATCATAAACACTGCTGGCACTCCCACCTCATGCACATCTGCTCCGTAATGAGAACCCTCTTTCCCTCGCATGTGTTTGTTCTTCTCATTAGATCCCATAATACCCCCATCACCCCCCTGTGAGTTGGAGTAGCTCTCTAAACCCAAAAAGCCCCTCTTATCCCACCCGGCCGCCATTATTGACAAATCTGTGAAACCTGGCAGACCCGTCGACACGTCTGTTGAGTCTGGCGCAGGTGGATTTATGACTTTAAATAAAAAGTGCCACAGCTTTGAGAATGTAATCATCAGCTGGCTGTAACAAACAGGATAAAAAGCCAGGTGAGGTAAAATAGGGACAGGAGTTTAGCACCCAGGTCTGGAATATCGCTTCTGCTCAGGAGGATTTATGCCCCTCATCAATGGCGCGATGAAGTTGGAACATCATCTGCATGTGAACGACTCCAATGGCTTGTCTGACATTTATAAACTTACAGGAGGAGGTGATCACAGAGGATGCACTGATCTATAAAGAGCAATGTACTGAGGACTTATTTACATTTCTGGCTTCTTATTACAGAAGAAACATATACCATGATATAGTGATCTATTTTGCCTATAGTACGTTACACTGAGGAATTCATCGTCCATATTAAACCCATGCGTACAATGAAAGACACACATATACACACTGGGTGAAATGAGCACACATGCATGGTGTGATGGGTAGACTTGTATATGGTACCCTTTAAGCAATTGGGATTAGTTACCTCGCCAAAGGGCACTTCAGCCACAGTACATGTAGGGTCTGGAAACCAAACCGAAGACCTTAAAGTCTCCAATTTTCCAAAATGACTTATGAATTGCAGTCATTGTAATTTCCAGGCATCAACTATTACAGTACAATTGAAAGGTTTTTGAACAAAGTGTCAAAATAACAGTATATTTTTAAAAATACACTGTTTGAGAAACTCCACATACATTATGGAGGTCATCTTTACCCCTTCAGGCATCCTAAAGGGGCCGACCATCTCTCCCCATGATAGATGACCTCCATAATGTATGTGGAGTTTTCCATTCCACCCTTAATGTGGTGGCTGTTACATTTAAATCCTTTTTGCTGACTCTGGCATTGCATGTAAGTGTTTGCGTATCACAGCCAAGTGTATATTTACATTACAAACACTTTTCTTTTTTCTTTTTCTTTATCACCCATCTTTTCACTAATGTATTTCTTATCTCATTTCTTTTTTCATACTCACAATTTCCCCCCAGGGATCAATAGATTATTCTGATTCTCTGATTTGTTCGTCGCTTTGGATAAAAGCGTCTGCTAAATGACTAAATGTAAATGTTCTGTTATTATTATTAAATATTCATAAAAATAAAAGGGGTTAATTCTTTATGTAAACACTCATTTTTAATAATAGTAGGTCATGTGTTCCTTATACAATTACAACATTGGTTTTCTAAATTCTTTAATATTGTCCAGTTTTTCTTTTGATCGATTATCGATTAATCGAAAAAATAATCGACAGATTAATTGATTGTCAAAATAATCATTATATGCAGCTCTAGTTCCTAACGACCCTGTTTTATAACACTTTATTTATTGCCTCTGTTCCATATGTGAATCATTCCTGTAAATAATATACAACATTTAACTACTTAAAAAATTCATCTTTACCTGTTATTTATGAACATATATTCTGTTGACTGCAGGTTGGTGGACGATCGCTGCGTTGTTCAGCCAGAATCTGGAGATTTGAACCATCCTCCTAAAAAGTTCAGAGGTAACAAGTAATGCATCCTGAAACTGTATTGTGTAAAACATGTAATATTGATCTGATCTGAATATATAGACTTTATTCGTTCATTATCTTCTGCTTAATCCATTTTACTAGGGTCGTGGTGGGGTTCCCCATGCCCGTCCTTGGGAGATCGTTTAGGTAACTGGGCAGATACACTATACAGGACAATTTAGAGTCTTCAATTAACCTTTAATCCATGTTTTTGGTCTGTGGGAGGAAACCGGAGAACTCTGAGAAAACCTATTCGTACACGGGGAGGACATGGAAACTCCACCCAGATCGGGATTCGAAACAGGAATCCCCTGTGCTGAGAGGCAAACGTGCTAACCACTAAGCCACCGTGCCGCCCAGACTTTATTTGATAAATATATTATAATCTGTAAAAGTATCATCTTTTATTTCTTATATCAGTATTTTACTTTATTGTATTTAGTTTTTATTTCAAAACCCAAATTTCTTTAACGTTTGTGCTGTTAGAATAGTTTTGGTAAGAAATCCTTTTTTTTACAAACTATATCAGGGTGGGCAAACTACGTCCCGCAGGCCAGATGCGGCCCGTTAGGATTTTTAATCCGGCCCGCCGAACTTGTCCAAAACTATTATCAAGATATTCTAATATTATACCTAACTCGCGTCCCTTTTCCGGCTTTGCCTGCGTTAGCCCAGTAGATGGCGTGCTCCACTGATGTGGTGTTTTACACTTTACTTTAATTCTTTTCTTTACGCCTTTTGAATGGCGTCAGAAAGGGTCCAAAAGTTTTGAAAACTCAAGAACAGAATTTGTATTTTCTTCGTTGCACATTTTTCCCCTCGCGCTACTTATTTTTGCGCTTGCGTTCGATTTTTGTATTTAGGACCCGTTTTAACAGGTGGGCGGGATCTAGACAGTAATTGGCAGCTCGAGAAATGTCCAGCCCACCCAACCATGCCACACATCCGGCTACGTCGGCGAATATGTGCGAAATGTGTTTTGTTTTTGAAAAATTAGTTGAGAGTTTGTTTACTTTTATCAGCTATTTTAATTTTCATTATTTTATTTTTTAGTCCCACTTTTTAAAATGTGTTAATCCACAATTTGTCATAGTGTAGCACGGCTAGCCAATTACTGTCTAGATCCCGCCCACTAGTTAAAACGGGTCCTAAATACAAAAATCGAACGTGAGAAATTTTTAGACGCCAGGGGGCGATAGAGAGAAGCGCAAGTCCAAAAATGAGAAGCGCGAGTCCAAAAATGAGAAGCGCGAGCGCAAAAATGTGCAACGAAGAAAATTGTTTTTGAGTTCCCAAAACTTTTGGACCCTTTCTGACTCCATACCCTTCACTCCTTGGCGTCGCCATTTTTTTGGGTGGGGACCCAAATGAATAAATCGTAAAAACAATGCGTCAACTTCAAGTATTGCCTGCATCGAACCAATCGCTGCAGCCTTAGTCCCACATATGAGTGATGGGTGTATTATTTTTGCTGTGTCAGCTGGATCCCGCTGTTTTTTAATCATGAATGCAGTTTAATAAATCTTTAAACCTGATGACAGATTTAAATCTGTAACTGTGGTAGATTTTAGGTTCATGATGTCATGAGGTGTGATGAGAAATGATCTTTATTGAGTTTAGAACGAGATCAGTTCTCAATACTGAGTTTAAAAGGTCCGGTTTGTTACTGAGGTCCCAGCCGCTGAGCCTCCTCAGTTACATTTACATTTACAGCCTTAAGACTCGTTATACATTCTTATAAAGGGATCTATAGGCCTACTGTACTTACACACAGAGGAATGTGTCCTCCACATTCAACACACACACACACACACACACACACAGTGAAGTGAGCACACATGCCCGGGGCATTGGGCAGTCCTGTATACGGTGCCCGGGGAGCAATTGGGGCTAGGGGACTTGCCCAAGGGCACTTTAGCCGTGATAGTTGTTGGGACCGGGAATCGAACCGGGAACTTTTGGCTGGTTCCTTAAGCATTTGGGGTCATTTTAGCAGACACTTTTTATCCTAAGGGTAAGAGGTCAGAACACAGGGTCACATACAGAACCCAGGAGCAATGAGGGTTAAAGGTCTTGCTTAAGGACCCACGTTGGTAACTTCAGTGGATCTGGGATTTGAACCCCCAACCTTCTGATTGACAGTCCAACACCCGACCCACAAGCCTTTCGCAGAGCAACATCATCTCGGTTCATTATCTTCCTCTTAATAATTTATTAGGGTTGTGGGAGGGGCCCACATTCCCACCCAGGGCAAAACGTTTCAGGTGCTGGGCAGATACACCCAGGACAGGGTGTCGATCCATTGTTGGCCACACACACACACACACACACACACACACACTATATATATATATATATATATATATATCCATGTTTTTGGACTGTGAAAGAAAACTGGAATAAACCAAAGCGGACACAGGGAGGACATGGCAACTCCACCCAGGTTGGGATTCGAACCTGTATCCCTGGGCACATACACCCAAACCAATTGTGTGTTTTTATTAAAACGGGCAGCACAGAGGCTTGGTCATCAGTGGGGGTTTTCTTTGGGTTCTCCGTTTTTCTCCCACAGTCCAAAAACATGGATTCAAGGTCAATTAGAGGCTCTTAATGCCCCGTATACTGTGAGTGAGTGTGTGCCCAGCGATAGATTGGCACCCTGTCCTGGGTGTATCTGCCCAGTGCCTGAAACGTTCTCCCCTGGATGGGCATGGGCAGTATCAACAGTCCTTGAGGGGGGTTTCCCATGCCCATCCAGGGGAAAAGGACAGGGCGCCAATCCCTCGCTGGGCACACACACACACACACACACACACACACACAGACTATGTAGGGGCAATTTAGAGCAGCCACTTTACCTTAAATCCTTGTTTTTGGACTGTGGGAGGAAAGTGGAGAACCCTGAGGAAACCCATGTGGATATGGGGAGGACATGGAAACTGAGCGGTGAATGTGCTAAGCCACTGTTCCGCCCACTGCGAGGGAACCATAATGTAATTTTGGGAAAGTGTTGTATAATGGAGAACAGTACCAGAACAGTTCTGGAAACGGAGCAGGTCCCCTGGATCAGGAGGAGAGGATGAGGGTCGTACCCTGTGCCGAGATGACGACCCCTCCCGCGGGACGCTGTCCGGCTGCGCGTGCGCCACCAATCCGCCGGCTTTTCTTCCCTCACCTTCCGCTCGGCTCCCGCGTGGCGAAGGCTGCGTCTAAAAATAGCTGCAGATCTGCAGCTGCAGCAGAGCGCGGGATGCATCGGCGCTGCCTAATTAAACCTTCCACACCTGACCCGCTCGTGTACCCGCTGCTCCGCGTGCTGAAAACGCCCCGCGTCATGGCCCTGCAAAAAGAACACGCTTGTTTATTTGATGCCCGGGTCTCGGATGCGTCTGACTCGAGGACGGCGCTGCAGAGCGGGTGGCGTGTGGTTTGAGTTAATAAGCCGAGGCCTCCGCGTGTTAAAATGTTAATCCACGGCGTGTGAGATACAGACTGAAGGCCGTGACGCATCAGCTAATATTCATTCATCATCTTCCTCTTATTCCTCTATGAGGGTCGTGGGGGGGTTCCCCATGCTCCAGGGGAGAACATCTTGGGCGCTGGGCAGATACACACAAGACAGGGTGCCAATCCATCGCTGGGCACACACTCACTCACACAACCACGCACACAAAATTTAGAGCATTAGAGTTTTTGGACTTTGGGAGGAAACCGGAGAACCTGGAAGAAACCCACGCAGACACGGGGAGGACATGAAAACTCCACCCAGATCGGGACTCGAACCGGAAATCCCCAGCGCCTAGAAGCGAATGTGCTAGCCACAAAGCCCCCGTGCAGCCCTGTTGCATTTATTCATTTTCTAAATTCCCAACCCGTTAACCCTGACCCCAGTGGGCTGGGGGGCTGCAGCCTATCCTGGTGGTCATCCTGTACGGGGTTTGAAAGCATGTCAAGTTGGGAAGACTTGGAATTTTATGCACCGAGACAGTGAAGCAGCAATTAAACAGATATTTCGGATTGAGAGGCGGTGCCAACGAGGCAGGGGGAGGTTATGCATCTCACCTGCCTTTCTGGCGCCACCTCTTGGCCATTTGTAGAATTTTGGAAGCGGTCTGCCTGGGAGAACGTTTGCTCATTCAGGGGTGACGACGCAACGTAGGGGTGGTGTGGTGTGTTGTGCTTGGACACGCCCCCTTTTTGCTCTACCTATTGTCCGTATCATCAGTTCCACTTTCCGTAGAGATGGACTTTGTAGTTCTACAATTTCAGACTGTAGTCCATCTGTTGGTACATACAGTGTACGCCTCCTTTACTCTGTTCTGTGATGCTCCTGACCAACCGACACCAGAGAACCAACGGGTCGACAACAAAAAGATGGACTACAGTCTGTAATTGAAGAACTACAAAGTCCATCTCTACTCTGAGTGTTCCAGATGGCGGCAGACGGGTCATTCTGTGGGTCTCTAATGAGCGCTGCTTTACACCCCAGTGATTTTGGGAACAGTCTGCTCTTTTAAACACACAGGGAGAGCGAGTGTTGTGCCACATGAACTTCTCCTCGGTTCACGTTCCGCAGAGAGTTAGCACAAACACACCGGCTATCAACGGAACAATGAGAGCGCTTCCTCCTCACACGCTAATTAATCCCACCGGTCCTCACACTGCTGCGCGTTCACTAACGTCCTCCTCTTATAACGCTCTCCATTATTTATTACAGCTACACACACAGTGTTCATGTCAGAGACAGTATGAGACCAAAAGTATGCAGTCAGGGCTGCTTTTTACAACGTTTGGATGAGGAGACCTTTAAATCAGAGTTTACATTAATACAGCTTTATTATTATTATTATTATTATACCAATTAAAGCCATCTTGTGTATCTCCTCTCATCAGGGTTGTAACATTTTATACACACAGCCCTCAGAATATACACCCAACACTATATACACTCTACATTCAATACATCCCTTAATATATACACTTTACATTTAATACACCCCATAATATATACACTTTACATTTAATACACCCCATAATATATACACTCTACATTTAATACACCCCATAATATATGCACTCTACATTTAATACACCCCATAATATATGCGCTCTACATTTAATACACCCCATAATATATGCACTCTACATTTAATACACCCCATAATATATGCACTCTACATTTAATACACCCCATAATATATACACTCTACATTTAATACACCCCATAATATATGCGCTCTACATTTGATACACCCCATAATATATACACTCTACATTTGATACACCCCATAATATATACACTCCATAGTATATACACCCTCCACAGTACACACACGTTACAGTATATACACTACACATTTCACACTGGTAACATTAGCAGTGCACACGAGGGCCTTCCCCAAACTGCTTACAGTGTTTTTCTATCACAATTAGCTGAAGGCAGATTCACTGATGTTTGGGCTTCATTAAGTCGGGTTTAGTTAAACCTAAGTTTAAATGCATGCATTTCCGGAAGGATGTGGACTACAAGGGACTTGTGTTTCCAAAAGTATGTGGACGACCAGAGACACATTTACAAAAGCATTTTCCCAAAAGTATGTGGGCGCAGAGAGTTGTGTGTTTCCAAAAATATGTGGACGACAAGGTACACGTTACCCAAAAAACATTCCCAAAAGTATGTGGAAGCAGAAAGACACGTGTTTCCAAAAGTATGTGGACATCCAGGGACTTGTGCCTCCAAAAGTATGCGGACGCCCGAAGACCTTTTATTATTATTTAAAATATTTACATATTTTCTGCGAAATCTGGTTTTAGACTCATCAGTTGATCCACCTGGTTCACCGCTGATACGATCAGCATCACTCGGGTACTGACTTCTGTATATAATGTATTCTGTATATTGTTGTCCAGTATCTCTGTGTATATATATGGTGTTTGATTAGTGAATGTAATATTTGGGACGTCCCTCGGTTCATCGGACTCGTTTTAATGAGGCGCTGACGTCGTCCTCGTTTCAGGATTGTGAGAGGCGTGCTGGAGCTCGGTGTGGAGGAACCCCAGCGGCCTGCGTGTTTATTTTTTCATGATCGGCCTCCTACTTTGAGGTGCTTCATGTTGGGGAGTGAGGGATGCTGTGGGTTTCAGAAACTCTGCCCGTCGGGGGTCTTTTAAAGCGAAAGGTCAGCGTTCACAGATCAGGACTTGTAAGGGAGGAACCTGTCAGTCTTGCAGTGGATATTTTGCAGCTGCAGAACGTAGAAAACCCACCTACAGGGAGGGTTTCAGGGTTTGGCTTGTGTTTCTATTCAAATATATATTAAACATAATACATTCTAAAGCAGCGTGGTGGTGCCCATGCGCTCTACAAACCAAACTAAATTTTGTGCATTTGCCTCCAAAAGTATAGGGACGTGCAGAAAATCATGCCTTCAAAAGTTTGTGCATGTGCCTCTAAAAGTATAGGGACGCGCAGGAAATCATGCCTCCAAAAGTATGTGGACAGATTGGAAATCATGCCTTCAAAAATATGTGAACACACAGAAAATCATGCCTTCAAAAGTTTGTGGATGTGCCTCCAAAAGTATAGGGACGCGCAGGAAATCATGCCTTCAAAAAAATGTGAACTCACAGAAAATCGTGCCTCCAAAAGTATGTGGACACTGGAAATCGTGCTTTCAAAAGTTTGTGGATGTGCCTCCAAAAGTATAGGGACGCGCAGGAAATCGTGCCTCCAAAAGTATGTGGACAGATTGGAAATCATGCCTTCAAAAATATGTGGACACACAGAAAATCGTGCCTTCAAAAGTTTGTGCATGTGCCTCCAAACGTATAGGGAATTGTGCCTCCAAAAGTATAGGGACGCGCAGGAAATCGTGCCTCCAAAAAAATGTGGACACACAGAAAATCGTGCCTCCAAAAGTATGTGGACAGATTAGAAATCATGCCTTAAAAAACATGTGGGCACACAGAAAATCGTGCCTTCAAAAGTTTGTGCATGTGCCTCCAAAAGTATAGGGACGCCCAGGAAATCGTGCCTCCAAAAGTATAGGGAATTGTGCCTCCAAAAGTATAGGGACGCCCAGGAAATCGTGTCTCCAAAATTACTTGGACACTCAGGAATTCGTGCCTCCAAAAGTATGTAAACCCCTCAGGGATTCGTGCCTCCAAAAATATGGGGATGCTCAAGGAATTTGTTTCTCCAAAAGTATGTGGACACACAGAAAAATGTGCCTTCAGAAGTATGTGGACACACATCATGCTTCCAAAAGTATAGGGACGGACAGGAAATCCCAAACTATGCGGCCACTCAGAGATGCCTTCGACTCAGAGGTGTTTAAGTGTATATAAAAAGAGAACAAAATAAATAAATCGTGCCATTCCTCCGTTTCTCCCAGCTTTGAAGGATAGGAGAAGACAGAATGATCTTGGCTTTAGATGGTCGTTGTAAAATCTTGGGACGTCCTTCAGAGTGAATTAGTCGGTCTTGAAAGCCGAGGCGCCGACACGTTTCGTATAAGCGTGCTCAGGGTGTAAGACTTTACGGAGCTGAAGGAGGTGGAGATGTAATGGAAATGCATTAAGCTGACAGGACTAATGCACCTCTGGCCAGGAGACGCCGCGATCGTTATAGCCGCTCTGTCTTCAGTCATCAAAGCGGACGGCTGGCTCGTAGTGATTTCAGTGGCACAAATGGCCTTCTTTGTTTGCGTTTCCCCATTTTGCTCCCGTTGCCCGGCGGTTGTCTGCTTTCCTTCTCTCCCTCTCACTCGTCTATCTCTCTCTCGCCATCATGTAGGCTCCGTCTTATTCCGGCATCACTGCTGCTTCTTAATTCGGCTCCGCTGGCTGCTAAAAGCCGACCTATTTATTGTTCCCCTTCTGTGAACCAACATAAAGGATCCTGCTGCATGTCTTCACTCAAGACCTTAGCGCTCTGTGGGCGGCACGGCGGTCTCAGAATTAGAACGTCCGCCTCTCAGTGCAGGGGGGATTTGAATCCCAACCTGAGTGGAGTTTCCATGTTCTCCTCGTGTCCTTGTGGGTTTCCTCCAGGTTCTCTGGTCTTCTCCCACAGTCCAAACACATGGATTTAAGGTGGACTGGCTGCTCTAAATTGCCCTTATATGGTGTGTGTGTGTGTTAGTGGGTATGTGCCCAGTGTATGTGCCCAGCGTTCTCTGTTTTCCATTGGTCAGCACCATCCCAGTATCATTTGGGTGCTGGATTGTTTGTCAGTTCTGCAGTGACACTGATACGGTAAGGGGTATAAGTCGGGCGGCATGGTGGTGTGATGTTTAGCGCGTTCTCCTCTTATTCTGGTTTTCCGGTTTTCTCCCGCACTCCCAAACCCTGGATCGATTTGAATTGGCTGCTCTGAATTGTGAGGGATGGATTGGCGCCCTGTCCTGGGTGTATCTGCCCAGCGCCGAAATGTTCCCCCCTGGATGGGTATGAGGAACACACCCCCCCCCCCCCCCCCCCCCCC
>JAOUQT010042067.1:0-11075 GCA_025769995.1 Xyliphius kryptos
AATATACCATGGAACACTGTGAAGACTGTCATCATCAAGTGGAGAAAACATGGCACAACAGTGACATTACCAAGAACCAAAACAAAAAGAAAACTGGACAGGGAGGCTGCCAAGAGGCCGACAGCAACACTGAAGAATTTCTGGCAAGTACTGGCTGTACAGTACATGTGACAACAATCTACCGTCTTCTTCATGTTTCATATGCCTTATCTTTCAAAGAAAAACATCCAAACCCAGCTTAATTTTGCAAAAAAACATCTGAAATCTCCCAAACCCATGTGGGAAAATGTGTTATGGTCTTTTTAGACATAATTCCAAAATGTATGTTTGGCGCAAAAACAACAGTGCTCATCACCAAATAAACACAATACCTACTGCGAGGCATGGTGGTTCTGTTAATATGTTTCTGCTTTAAAAGTTTAGTTTGTTTTTCAATTGCATTGTACAGGTTATAGGTCACATTAAAAGTGGGCAAAGTTGAAAAAATATTTGTCTTGCTGTAATCTTTTTACATCATAAAAACCTGGCTTAAACAGGGTAGTGTAGACTTTTTTATATCCACTGTATATGCCTACTGTCATATTTTAGAAAATGGGAGAAAACCAGAGAACCCAACAGAAAACAAAAATAAATTTACAGAAACCCATGCTCAGGGTAAAACCCTAGAATCTTTGTCAGTAAGGCATCAAGCTCAAGGTGAATGCATTATGTATTATTCATCTGCAATGAAATAAAGATTAATGAAGCAATGATTAAAACATGACAAGTTGTCACAGTGTAAATTTATTAACAGATTATTGGCTACCAACAATAAATTACTCAAAACAATAAAGCTTTAAATTAAATCAGAAGAAAAGTTACGCTAATGTAAATGTCTAAATGCCTTAGTTTCACCAACGGACTTCATATAAACAGTCTTTCATTAATAGCTCATAATTTATAGGTTAATATTTAAGAAACTACACAGAGTCATAAAAATAAACAACACTCTCACAGCAATAAATCCAGCACGGTTGCCCTTTCCTTAATGCTACAAAGAAAAATTCATCATATAGTATGTTCATTTAATGTATAAATCCTTGAGTAGCGTGAAATCGGTTAACCTGGGTCTGTTTCCTGATCTAGCAAAATCTAGTCAAGGGGATTTTAGTATAGGTTGAGCGGAAATGTCATGTGGCTTAAATTACATAACTTTAAGCAGGTGATGTCACATAAAGATGCAAAGCATATGTCAATTTGAAGCTCCTTCGGGAACTGCCTGCAAAAAAATTTGCTCAGCCTATCATTTTATAGCCAAAACCTGGATCTGTTAGAAGCCAGGAGCATTAGTACCTCGTATTCCAGGGCGGTACTGCAACATGATTATCTGAGTTGGATTTATTTATCACTTCCACGGGTGTATAAAATCATTAAATTTCGATCTCATGTCAGGGGGAACTGGGTTTTATTGTAATTTCAACCTTATACGGTTTTGTAAAGAACACAGTGAAAAGAAACAAAATTCCTCCAGAGCCTACCGGTGCTACATAATACGACTAGAGAACAAAAGACTAACTAATATATGGTCGTGCTGAACTGTAAATAAACATTACTATGATAACTGTATCAGGAATAAAGTGCAAGACTGTATAAAGGATATGTAAACATGAAATATTTTATATAGTAAAAATAGAATGTACTAAGTTGCAGAGAGAGTGTGTGTAGTGTTTGGTCTAGTTCTGCCTATTTAATGTGTATATACAGTATAGTTATGATTCCAGTCATTAGTTATTAAGAAGTCTGATGGATTGCAGAAAGAAACTATTAAACAGTCTTCAGTATCTTTTGCATGTGGCAACATGGTGAACACTGTGTTTTTGTGGATGTAGCGTGTGGTGTAAATGTTGGAGGAAAGAGGGACACAAATAATCATCTCAGATGGCGAGCATACTGTTTAAATTAAACACATTAAACAAGCAAAGTGATCTCAGAAAGTACTGCTCATTTCAAATTCAGTACAACATGATTATGTGCACTCATATATCCTCATACACTCCATTCTCATGCTCACTGACCTCTGATAACTGTATTGTCTTTGTTAATACTTAACAGTGTATAAAAATAAAGACACAGATAGCTTAAATGGGCCAAAAACGTATGTACACATCCTTATTCTTAAAGAAACATTATATAAAGCATGGTGTAAAGATACACATCAATTACACATCAACTACATAAAATCAGTAGTTGCTAAATTTGGGTGCAAAAAAAAACTTTGAGAATTGCAGAATGGAAAAAAGAATATTCCTCCATGTCTTAACATGTAAGTTATTGTATTTTGGGGAATTGTGTGAAATTTAGTACCAGCAAATTTACATGACACATTAATATCCCTCTTATCACTCACTGATTTAAAAACCAGGGTAACAATATAATATATAATATTTGTAATATTTAATACATAATAGTAATAAACCATCCAGGATACAAAGAAATGCTGAATAAAATACACCATTACTGCACTACTCTAAATAGCCAGGAGCTAAGTGGGCAGATTGCATGCCTCAATCCTTTACAGTGCGTGACAACACCAAAGATCATCCAATCGAGCAGAAATATGGAAGAGGATGAGGGAAATATGGCTAATGGCAGTTCTGAAATACAAAATCAAGCAGGATATTGCAGCATGCTGTGAGCCCTGTGCATCATCCATTCAGCAGCTCGGAACTGCCTCACTTACGCAACCCTGTGGAATTCAGTGTGGATCATATCCATGGGATCTAATATCCTTACCTTCTACACACAGTTGTAACCTATTAGAAATAAATAGCTAATATGAGATTCGAGGCACAAAGCTAAGCAGTAGTTTGCACCATCATACTGATATATACAGGTATATTAGTAATGAGATCAGAGCTAGGAAATTCACTGTAATGAAGCGATCTGCAATTTCTAAATGCTGAGTGATTATGCCAAATAGATAGTCAGGCCAAGCAGGAGATATGTTAATATATATACCCCTTTTATACACCAAAGTAAGTAGGATTAATATGAACCCTTGCTGTATATGGCTGAATTTTGCACACACAGTAGAGGAGCAAGAAGTAATACAAGAAGACATGAAAAGTTTCTGCAGAGAACATTAGATATCTCTTTATTACTAGATCCTGTTTATCTGCCTGAACAAACCACTAAATATATTTCAAATCTGTGGCCATGTTCCACACATATTAGAGGACATACTTTAATTTTAGTGATTCATTAACTAATTTCAACATAAAATCTTAATCTTAAAAGCTTAAAAAAATAAAACATATATTTTTAATGCGGGTATATACAATGTAAATAAGTACATTGTGTTTATACATTTATAAATCTGTCACAGGTAGACAAACTCTGCTCCAGTTTGACTTAGGGCAGTCGTAGGCTTGTGGTTAAGGAACCGGCCTTGTGACCGGAAGGTCGCTGGTTCAATTCCAAGTAGCGACAAGTCATGGCTGAAGTGCCCTTGAGCAAGGCACCTAACTGCTCACTTCACCTGTGTGTGTGTATTTGTGTGTTTCACTGCACGGATGGGTTAAATGCAGAGGACCAACCAGAATGTATCACTTTCACTTGATAAGACTAGTTATGAGTTTTAGCATCCAGTGATGTACTTTCAGATTCGTGGTGACATTTTAGGCTTACACTACTAGCCAACAAATGAAGCAAAATTTTTCTTATTCCCTCTTTAGTCTGGATGAACATAAACTGAGCAGCACCACAAAGTGTTGAGGGGGCATTCATAGGCTTTTGGTTAAGAAATCGACTCACTTTACAAAGTGTATGTTTTTTTTCTGTGTTTTACTGCACGGATGGGTTAAATGCGGAGGACCAATTCCGCTGTGCGCATATTGGCAAATGTTAGTTTTTTTGCACTTAGACCTTAGATATCTGCATGTAGAAACATGAGGAAACAGAAGAACTGAATACTTTGATATTCACACTAAATAAAATAAAACTGAGTACTAAGTTAAAAAATATATCATAAAGGCGTTATGAATGTAAAAAATAGCAACAGCTGAGTACATACATTGCCCAAGTTTCTTTAAAACATGAAGCATAGATGGAGGGTCTATGGTGTTTTACAAACCTGATTCCAAAAAAGTTGGGACAAAGTGCAAACTTTTAATAAAAACGGAATGCAATCATTTACAAGGGCTAAAAACTGTATTCCCAATAGAACATAAACAACATCTCAAATGTGAAAAGTGAGACATTTTGACATTTTATTCCAAATATTGGCTCATTTGAAATTTCGTGATAGCAACACATCTCAAAAAAGTTGGGACGGGGCATTAAGAGCCTGGTACAAAAAAGGAGCAGCTGGAGGACCAATTTGCAATAGGTCATCAACATGAATGGGTATAAAAATAGCATCTTAGAGTGGCAGGGGCCCAAAAATGGGAAGAGCATCGCCAATCCCCCAATTCTGCACCGATAAATAGTGAAGTGATATTAGAAAGGATTTCAACAGTGTAAAATGGCAATGTCATCATCTACATTTCATAATATCATCAAAAGATTCATAGAATTTGGAAAAATCTCTGTGCATAAGTGACCGTGATTTTCGGGCCCTTAGATGGCACTGCATCACATACAGACATGCTTCCGTATTGGAACTCACAAAATGGGCTCTGGAATATTTCCACAGAACATTATCTGTGAATACAATTCAACGTGCCATCTGCAATTGCTAGCTAAAACTCTATAGTTCAAATAAGAAATCTAAACAAGATTCAGAGGTGCAGACATTTTCTCTGGGCCAAGGCTCATTTAAAATGGACTGTGGCAAAGTGGAAAACAGTCCTGTGGGCAGACAAATTGAAATTTGAAGTTCTTTATGGAAATCAGGGACGCCGTGTCATTCGGACTAAAGAGGAGAAGGACGACCCTTGAGAAGTTGTTATCCGTGCTCAGTTCAGAAGCCTGCATCTCTAATGGTATAAGGTTGCATTAGTGTGAAGCATGTGCATCATCAATGCTGAAAAGTATATCCAGGTTCTAGAGCAACATATGCTCCCATCCAGACGACGATCCTTTCAGGGAAGACCTTGCATTTTGTAAGCAACATGACAATGCCAAACCACATTCTTTTACAGCATCATGGCTGCGTAAAAGAAGGGTCCGGTACTTAACTGGCCAGTATGCAGTCCAGATAGATAACCTAAGACAGTTGAGCAACTAGAATCCTACATTAGACATTCCTATCCTTCAACTTAAGCAGCTTGTCTCATTAGTCCCCAGACCTTTACAGACTGTTGTAAAGAAAAAAAGGGATGTCTCACAGTAGTAAACATGGCCTTGTCTTAATTTTTTTTTTATGTTTTGTTGTCTCAAAATTTAAAATCACCTAATTTTTCTCTTTACATGATACATTTACTCAGTTTTAACATTTGATATGTCATATATATATTCTATTCTGAATAAAATATGTAATCATGAAACTTCAACATCATTGCATTCAAGTTTTATTTACAATTTGTACTTTGTCCCAATGTTTTTAGAATTGGGTTTGTAAGTGGTTCAATGGTCCTTTGAGGATATCTGTGCCGCTCAGTCTGATTAATGACTATCCTCTGCTTAATAAACAGTAATTGAATGGTATATGTTGTATCTACCTTGGGTGTTTGGTGCACCCATCTTTGGGGTTGATTATATTTGACCTTGCAAAAAGAACTGCTAAGCTAGGCAACTGTAATCAGAAGAAAAACATAAGATAAATTGCCAGATATTTTATTGTCAGGCTAAAGAACAATCAATGGATTAATCAATATGAATTAGATTTTTTTATCACAGAACTCCATGGAGGAGGATGGTGATTGATCAAAAGCGAGTGGACATATTGACATAGCTAACAATATAAATTACAATTTAATTAAGTGTTTAGGTGACTAATAAATCTGCTAGACCCATTATTAATATTAGTCGCTCTATGTCTGTTTCTATTACACACATACGCATGCACGAGATTAAAAAAGATTGTTTAATATTTTTGAATTATAGCTGCACACCTCATCTCTCCATTAAACACGGTTCAGGAACATGAGATACTATACCAAAATGAAAATCAGCAATACAGGACAGAATGTAACTGTTAAATTCCCATTTGACAGGTGATATAGACAAGTCTCACTGCTGCACAGCTTCTAAATGGAAAATTATTTTGTTAAGGCATATAATAAGGTACCAGAAATCAGGGAAGTTTTATGAGTTTTATTATCAGACCGACATATAGCCATATTGAAATCCATTTAAAAGCACCAACAATATATACAGTATGACACATATATATAAAATAATAAAATAATAATAAGCCTATTGAATTAAATGTAAACCAGTCAAAATATCAAATATAATTTTTATTATCCTTAAAAAGTATATCCTATATTGTTATTTCTCATAATTCTTATTATTCTTCTACGCCAAAGAAACATGTTTCCTCAAGTTAGATGTTACGTTTTTTTAATGCTCAAATGTCAGTTTGTTTTTGGTAAACACCAAATACAACGCAGAGTGTAGCTGTGGTTTCGCACTTTTGTTTTCAATATTCGGCCAAGGGTGTTCCTAAATTGTACTCGTCCCGCCGCTGATATTGAGTATGGTCACATGACGGGACTTCATGACTAAATTTGATTGGTAAAACAATCACAAGTCACATGGTAAAGCCTTTGGAAGTCACATCAAAATAAAACATTAAAATGAGGCGTAAAGGTGATAAAAACAATGCGTTCTCACATGCATTCTCACGCGTAGAAAACCAAAGAGGTAAAAAAAATAAGTAACAAGCTTAATGTAGCCTAATGTAGCGGAGTAAGAGAATAGTTTTTTTCACAAATCTACTCAAGTAAAAGTAAAAATTATAGTGATTTAAAATTACTCCTAGAGGTTTTTGAACATTTTTCAAAAACTTACTTAAGTAAATGTAACGGAGTAAATGTAACACGTTACTATCCAATTCTGCTTCTAACCCATCATACAGGTTATTATCATTTTTATTTATTATTATTGTTTTATTATTTTCACTTTTGCTGCATCCCTTATGTCAAACATCACTCCTGAAACTTTTCTCCATCCTGCCTACACTTTCATCTTCATCTCTTTTACACACTTCCTGAATTCCTGCACCTTTCTGACCACTTCTCCCTGTAGCCTGACAGTTCTACCTTCTCCCTCTCATTCACACACATTTATTCGGTCTTACAAGTGTTGCCTTTCCCCTCCTTTCAAGAGCATACCTCCACCTCTTCAAGTTCTCTTCTAGCTCTTTCCTGCTCTCACTACAGATAACAAAGTCATCTGCAAACATCATAGTCCATGTTGATTCCTATCTGACCTCATCCATTAGTCTGTCCATCATCAGAGCAAACAAGAAGGGGCTCAGTCCCACTTTTACCTAGAAGGTATCTGTCATTTCTACTGCACATCTCACTACTGTCATGCACCAATTTTTTACGTACTTTTTAGCCACTCCAGATTTCCTCATACAAAACCACAGTTCCTCTGCACTCTATCATAAGCTTTCTCTAAATCCACAAAGACACAGTGTAGCTCTTTCTGATACCTCTATACTTCTCCATCAGCATTCTCAAAGCAAAAATCGCATCTGTGATGCTCTTTCTTAGAATGAAACCATACTGCTGCTCACAGTCACTGATTGTCTAAACCTAGCTTCAACAACTCTCTCCCAAATCGTCATTGTCTGACTCATTAACTTTATTCCCCCGTAATTGTTACAACTCTGCACATTACCATTGTTCTTATAAATCAGTACAAGTACACTGTTCCTCCATTCCTCAGGTATCATTTTACTCTCAAAAATCTCATTAAATAATCCAATTAAAAAACGCCACTACCATCTCTTCTATACATTTCCATACCTCTACTGGATCATCATAAGGTCTGACTGCTTTCCCTTCTTCATCCTTTTAAAACCTTTTCTTACTTCATCTTTGCTTATCGTTGCTATATCCTGTTCCAGTATTTTTATGCCTTTCACTCTTCTTTCCCTGTCATTCTATTTATTCATCAGCTTATCAAAATACTCCTTCCATCTTTCCCTAACCCTCTCCTCATCTGTCAGTATTTTCCATTGCTATACTTAATTAACCTGACTTGTTGCACATCCTTTCCTGCTCTGCCTGGAAAGGTGATACAACTCATTCTCTCCTTCCTTACTGTCTAACCTCTCATACAACTCATCATAGGCCTTTGCTACCTCCATCTTTGTCCTACGCTTTATTTCTTTATACTCCTGCTTACTCTCTTCAGTCCTCTCTCTCTCCCATTTTGTCTTTGCTAACCTCTTCCTCTGAATAACCTCCTGCATTTCCTTGTTCCACCACCAAGTTTACCTGTCCAGATGGCACACCAAGTACCTTCCTGCCTGTCTGTCTAATCACTGTTGCTGCTACCCAGTTATCAGGAAGCTCTTTGCTACCACCCAAAGCTTTCTCAACTCCTTTCTGACCTCCTCACAGCATTCCTTTTTTCTCACTTTCCACCATTTTGTCCTCTTCTTTACATTTGCCCTCTTCCTCTTCCTAACCACCAGAGTCATCCTGCAAACCACCATCCGATGTTGTCTACCTACACTATCCCCTGCCACTACCTTACAATCCAATCTCTTTCAAGTGACCTTGTCTACACAATATGTAGTCTACCTGTGAGCTCCTGCCTCCACTCTTGTAGATCACCCTGTGCTCCTCCTTCTTTTGGAAATATGTGTTTACCACAGCCATTTCCATCCTCTTTACAAAATCCACCACTATCTGTCCTTTTAGATTCCTATGCTTAACACCAAACTTGCCCATCACCTCCATATCTCCTTTGTTTCCTTTACCAGCATGCCCATTGAAATCTGCACCAACCATCACTCTCTTCTTTCTGAGAATACTATTTCATTTAGCTCCCTCCAGAATCTCTTTTTCTCCACAAAGAAATTTTCCAAGTTGTCCCACTCGGCGATCAAACCCGGGTCTTTCTTCCTGTGAGCTGACAGCGCTACTCCCTGCTCCGTTGTGCCACTGCACATTTTAATATTTTTGCCCTTAATTATCAGGAGTATGTATAATAATGGTCTTCTCTGACTGTGTGTGTGTGTATTTTCTTGTTTTCTCTCTTTTAGTCTCCGCTCCTATGGCCTCTGACCTCTGTAATCTTAGTTCTCACTAGTAATTTGGACTGATATAAAAAACTCTGGACCACTTCCTGTTTTTCTCATCTACAATGAGATCAGTTCATTTTTACATGAATGGCTCCAGAATCTATGTATTATTTCTTATGTGAAAGCTTGTGAGGTTAAATAATGATGACCTTCAAATGCAAATGAGGTAGTGCAGTGGTTTAAGTGCTACTAACTAGATCATAGGTTTAAATCCCACCACTGCCAAATGCTGTTGGATCCTTGAGCAAGGCCCTTAAATCTCAACTGCTCAGTTGTATGAAGACATAAATGTATGTTGCTCTGGATACAAGCAGCTCTCAAATGCCATAAATGTAAGTATAATTACAGTACAGTATTTTACAATATTCTAGTGCGTCTCTTTTTTTTTTTTTACAATTTGTACTTGCTAATATCTTTCGCTCGCTCTCTCTTGTGCGCCCTTTTTTGTTTTTCCTCTCTTTAAGTAAAAAAGAAGTAAGAAAAGAATAGAGATATAGATAGACATTTACCATAGGAATGAGAGCTGTATAAAGGAGTGACAGGATGCTTGTATGGAGGAGTGTGCGTGTGTGAAGGTTGTTAAATAAATGGTGTTCCCTGACCCTATAAATATTCTGCATATTTGGCAATCTAACTATATTGGACTAATTATAGTATTTCTGTGTATTGTGAATATTGTGTATCATTTGGGATGTACCCATAGTGGACTAACTTGTACTGTATATGTGTATTATATAGTGTATAATGTGTGTGATTTGGGATGCACCCATAGTGTACTAATGGTATTGAATATGTGCATTATGTGTATTATAAGTATAAAGAAACCCATAGTGTACTAATGATAATCTATGTATGTATCTAGTGAATATCGTGTGTGTGGTCTGTGATTTTTGAGCCAAAAATGTAAGAGGCAAATACGTCACTGAAACACTTAACTATAACGTAATCAGTGTGTTGTGACATGTCCTGGTTTAAAGCTAGTGATTGCAACGAAAACACAACCATTTATAGCTATCAATAAAAATTCATATTTTCTGCAGTGATTAGAGGAATGTGAGAAATTCTAGGAAACACACGCTTCTTAAGTGAGTGGAATATATCAAGACTCAGGAACTTTAGAGCGATTAATTTCTTCCAGTGAACTTAATCCAGTGAACTGAGGAGTATTTTTTATAAAAATTAGGCTTTTTTGGGAAAGAAACATTGTGTAGTTTGAGACATGCTCAAAGTCAGTATAATATAATCATGTTTATGGTGAACATGGTATATGATTTGTGGTTTTGATTGTTTAGGAATTAAAGATAATAAATTTTAACAGTCTGTATTTACCAGTGTCTGATAATCCTCTTCGTGATGCCCTTATACATTTTCTGCGGGAGAAAGGTCTGGACTGCAGGAAGGTCAGTAAAACACACAATCTAGTCACAGTGTGGTAATATTAGATTGAGGTCTAATATTTACCCACTGAAAGAAACATGGAGTTGCTCCTTGAAAGTACATTAACTTGACGGCATCATATACTAAACGTATCTCCCCAAAACAGCAATATAATCCTCTATCAATGTTACATTCACATATTGCGCATACAGATCACCTATGCTGTGGACCCTGTGATATTAAATATTCTGTTTTTACACTTTTTATTGTTAACTGTCTGAATGTTTTTTTTATATTTTTAGAAATCTGACCTCTGTTTTTCCCCAAAACACTCATGGACTCCCTAAACATGGACTCATTTTAACACAGAACAGGTTTGCATTGTCTTTCAGTCCTTACAGTCTTTCTGATTTAGATCTATATACAGGGGTTAGACAATGAAATTGAAACACCTGTCATTTCAGTGTGGGAGGTTTCATGGCTAAATTGGATAAGCTTGGTGGCCAATCTTCAT
>JAOUQT010042093.1:0-11074 GCA_025769995.1 Xyliphius kryptos
ACACACACACACACACACACACACACACACACACACACACACACACACACACACACACAAACACAAACACAAACACACAAACACACAAACACACACACATTAAACAGTTTTAAACAGACAGACAGGTAAAGGGGTAAGTAGTAAGTATGAAGGCAGGTAACTGATCAGACATAATGTACAATGGAGGCATAAACATGAGGTTGTACCTAATAAAGTGGCCAGTGCGCGTAGGTAAACGGGTAGGATGAAGAGCCCACAGACAGAATAAAGAGCTTTTGTTTCCTTTAACCTGTAATCCGATTAAACGCAAATCCAACAGAATTAAAACGAAGAGAAATAAACAAAGACGTTCCAACTCATCCTGGAAACCTGGAGCTTTGGAAGATGGAAGGAAGAGAAGGAAGATTTAAAAAAAAAAAAAAAAAAAAAAAGCAAGTAAGGGGTAAACAACACCACGGTAACCCTGTTTCTTCTTCCCTCAGGATTTTATTTGCTCTGATGAACGTTAAAGCAGCGGAATCCATGTTTATTAACAGAATTCGTGTTGTGACATCATAGCGGTGCTAAACTGACACGTTTGGGGTCCGTGAAACTCACATGCACCCCACCGTGGTGCCCCAGGAAAGCTCACCCAACCACATATCACCCCCCCGACACACACACACACAGAGACACACACAGCAGGTCTGTGGAAGAATTTCATTCAGCGCAGTAAAAGCTGTCACGCTGTACTAAATGGCCTGATGGACGCGCCTTCCAGAGCCATATATAAACCACAGATGCCTAAGGAAACGAGAGAACATGCGCCATCTTCACACACAGGAGATCAGATCTCACTTAATCACAGGAACATCCGGGAAGCAAGCCCCTCTTAAATTAAAAAAAGCGAACAGCAACAAAATAAGTCTGAAACATTATAAACACAGACGAGATGAAACCGATAAACAGGATCTCGGTGAACGTGCACTGGCCTGCCCCATCAGCGTTTCGGAGATGGTACGCTCCTCCTAACGATTTTCTCGATGCGTAATCAATAGGCATTATGTTTGGGGGTGATGGAAGCTGCGGCGGTAAATAATTCAGATCACACCTTAAGCTTCGTCAACAAGCAGCTGAGATAAACACGTGCGCCGAAAAATTAGCTTACAGCCGAGCGCTAATGAATAGAGATGCTATACTGCGCTACATACACACCGGATACTTTATTAGGTATAGGGTTAATCAATACATCCATTTATTCTCTTCCACTTAATTATATACTATGTTCGCAATAAGTTACGACATCATCAAACTGTTTATTATGGAGTTCTGAGACTGATGATTGGGCAACCATTAAAATAGACGTTTCAGTTTTTTTGTTTTGGTGTTCAAACAATGAGTAAATAGAACTTCTCCAAGAGAAAAAAACTAACAACTAACTTACTAAAAGTGCTATAGTGTGTTACCATGCTGCTAATTAAGTAAGATTAACTTTTGTCAGGCAGGGTCCACTGTGTCCATTACATTTACATTTAGTTATTTAGCAGACGCTTTTATCCAAAGCGCCTTACAAGTATCCCAACTTGGTTGGGGTCAGAACACAGGGTTGATACAGCACCCTGGAGCAATGAGGGTTAAGGGTCTTGCTCAAGGACCCACACTGGTAACTCTAGTAGACCTGGGATTTGAACCCATAACCTTCTGATTGATAATCCAACGCCCTAACCACTGAGCTACCACTCCCTAAATGGTTGTCAAGATTTTCCAGTGGAAGTGCTCTCGGAATCTCCTTTTACCGGTTGTCCAGTGCAGGGGTGTCCTTAGAAATCCAGAAATTAAGAATATTCTTCCTCGCTATATACAAGAGCATTCTAACTAGCTTATCATTGTAAATGTTCCATGCATCGTGTACTTTTGCTGCTAAAATGCGTTGCAGGGTTGACCGATCCAATTTGTATCCAACCATAACACCCACTTTACAGATGTTTCAGATTGTAAGGTTCAAAGAACTGGATAACAACAAAGTTGAAGGGCAGTTGTTTTTAAATGAGTGATGGCTTTGGAGTTTATATATTTCAAATATGCGCATTATTATAGCGTGAGGTTCGGGGCGATTCAGAAATGAATATATGGAATGAATATAGTTTGAGTTGTGACTACAGTGTCCACGCGTTTGCTTTCTTATGGGAATTTATCAGTAGGTTTTCCAAGGACACCATAAGGAAAGATGGAGCTACGTTTCAGCTTTGTAGTTACTCGCCAAGACCCCAATCCATCCGAGGTGTTGGGTTCAATGGCAATAGCGAACTAACAATTGAACGTAGGAAAGTGAGGACCCGTTAGTTTTTCCCAGGAGATGATAGGAAATCACAATTGAGACACTGATGGCGTTGGCATTTATAGACAGATTAAACTGATCAGGATACTCAGGGTATTGTGATGTCACGACTCTACATTCGTCCAACAGTCCACCATCTGCAGTGTTTACAGATCTACGTTTTAGCGGTTAATTTGTAAGGTACTGTATTTAAAGCTGAACCTACGTCACACCTTCTGGAGCCTTTCCTGGTGGTGAGACCGGTTTCTCATCCTTCAGAGTCTCAGAGGACCTCAGTTCGGTTCGATGTTCTCCAGTAAATCACAGTTCAATATCCATTTCCTGTTTTCCCTCTTAAACCCGTTCCTTTATTCGCCAGTTTAACTTTGCCTCTGGGGCGTCACTGCATCGATATCAGCTCGCACTATTTTTCAAAAAAGCAACAACTCAGGATCTGCAAGGTGTCTGTTCTCCTGCAAACACAGAATCCGTTCCCATGCTGTACGCTGAGTACCACAGGGGTGTGTTCTGAACACTGACTGATCAATGACGGGGTTAATGGATTACAGGGATCTTTAACCAGGAGAAATCCACAAAGGACCTGCCTGGCTTGGTTTCTTAAAAATGCAAACGCAAGAAGGAACATCGAAATCCTATTGAAGTCCAGATACATTACAGTGTATGTTCACAGGTTATCTGGTCTATTAGGCCCTTCCCCAAACTGTTAGCACAGAAACACTGCAGAGTGGATACTGTTACGCTGAAGGAGTCTGAACTGAGTCCAAGAAAAACACACCCAGAGTATTATTCTATTATTTCTCCTCCTTGATGTAATTGACGCAGATCAACAGGGCAGGCTGCATACCTCAGGCACCTGCCGATCCCGAAATTTAAGCGTCATCCTGTCAGGGTGATTGATCTTCCCAACCCTGAAACTGGCAGCATGATGCATTTTTTTTGGCTTTTTGTTTACTGATCCAGAACACCTTGTTGGGTGGTTACTTTAGTTAAATGTTCAAGTTCTAAAAGGGGTTTTGCTGCTCCGGGTTCCAGAGGTCATGTGCTTTTCACTATACAAACACATTGACTTTACATCTTCAGAAGCTTTTACGGAGTCCTATTCCAAAAGTTGGTTTCCCCACTTTGAAGCTAGAGATCATCTTCTTGGACCTTGCTTTGTACACTGGGCAACATTGCCGCTGGGATAAATATAGAGCTTCCACAAACTGTTATTAGGAAAAAAACGAACTGTGTCCCTGATAAGGTGCGATATAAGGGCATTGAGCAAGTACTAATCAGGACTATAGATGAGACTATAAATCGTTTTGGCAACTAATCGTGATTAAAACTATGATTATTTTTATCATAAGAGCGACTTAAAATAGTCATGACTTTAAGAAAAATAAGTTCCGCCCAAGTGGCGCAATCTGCACGGAAAAAAAAAATGTTGCACTGGCAGCAAATTTGTCTGTTTACTTCATCTTTACAAGAAAAACCTGATTTAAAAAACTGGATATAAAGATGAACTTTAAGAGACGTATTATTATATTTTTAATTTTTATTTTGTTTTAATTCTCAGCAAAAGGTGAAAAGCTCTTCATTGTTTTTTAAAATTATTATTATTATTATTAGATAATAAATTCCCAAGTACCTACAAGGCTGAAATTTGGCATTGTGATTCCTATCATGTCTTTGGAAAAGCTAAGTACTTTGTACTTTCCTACGGTCAATGGTGAACTCATTTTAGCCATCGGAAGCAAAAGCCCTCCAATGTGAAATCGGGTTCTTTCCGAGTACCTAAAAGGGTGAAACTTTGCATCGTAATTACCCATCATGGCCTTGGAAAAACGGGTTCTTACTTTTCGTTTTATGGTTCGCTATCGCCATCAAAAGTAACACCTCGTATAGACTGGCGTCCTCGCGAGTAGGTACAAAGCTGAAACATGGCTTCCTTATTGTGTCCTTGGAAAACCGACTGATAAATTCCCGTGAGAAAGCGGGCGCGTGGACACCATATTCATTTCAGATTTTAATTGCCTTTAACGTTCACGCTGTTATCAGGTTCTCCATCGTAGTGATTATTGCTCAGACAACAATCCTACCATCAAATTCTGTAATCTTCTCAACCTTCATCAGGACACTTCACCTTAAATCTGGGTATGTAACGTGCACATGGAGCGCAGTTTATAAACATGAGGGTAAAAACGGCCAGAACATTAAGTGTCAGCTGGTAAATATTGACATGGAGTTGGCCGATCTGCGGGTGGAGTAGTAGGAGCTCCTGCAGGCTGGAATGCGATGGTCTGACTGGTTGGAAAAACGGCATCATAAGTCAATGAGCTCTTTAGCACGGCACGCTCTAGCGCAGAAGTCAGGGGCGAGCACTGCTGTGAGCCGGAGTTTATGCACCTGGCGTGACTGAGGTAGCTGAAGCCACTAATTAGACGAGGTGCCCACATAGATTTGGATTAATGCGACTGCACTGATGGGATTTTTTGGGCCTGAGGCAACGCTGCAGCACAATGTCAAGCCAATAGAATCAATTACAGCGAAGGAAGCAAAACCACAGTTTCTGGCAACGGACCAAGCCGAGGCGAGATGCTTGACATCATGCACCTGTTAGCGAAGGATAAATACGTGGATTGATTCTGGGCAACTTTGTGGCATCTGTTGGGGAAAAAAAGCCCTTTATGTTTCTGCATTACTGTCGATAAACGTCTGGTCCGCGCAGTTTGGTGCTCGATCGACTTTCACTTTAAACCTATCTGAACCTGATTCCTCTGTGTAGTCAGACTCTGAGGACCGCGTTCATTGAGGCGTTATGATGTAAGGTATTCATACGGTCTAATAGCATATACAAGACCAAATCTATACCTATACACGACTAAAAGCCGTCACTGACTCGCCATGAATTCTCCCACTATCCGAGTACCTACAAGGCTGAAACTTGGTATCGTGATTCCCTACCATGTCCATGGAAAAACTAATGTGTTTTCGCTTTCCTAAATTTCACTATCAAATTTAAGACATGCCAGGGTTTCCCTAACTACCTACAGATCTTGATTACCTACCACGTCCTTGGGAAAACTAACGGGCTCTCGCTTTCCTACATTTAATTGTTTGTTCACTATCTCAACACCTTGGATGAATTGGGTCTTACTGAGTACCTACAAAGCTGATACTTCACTAATTCTCCCACTTCCCAAGCACTTACAAGCTTGGCAAACTTGAAACTTGGCACCGTGATTCCCCACCATGTCCTAGAACAAACTAAGTACTATTCACTTTTCTACATTTGATGGTTCATTTCATCAAACCCAAGACCCCTCCAGTGCTGAAGCTTGGCATCATGATTACCTACCATCTCCTTGAAAAAAACAATGCAAACAATTGTTTGCTCGCTATCGCCACCCAATGCAACACGTCAGATGGATTGGGGTCTTACCAACTATCTACAAAGCTGAAACTTGACTTCCTTATCATGTCCTTGGAAAACTGATAAATTCCCGTAAGTAAACAAGTGCGTGGACACCGTAGTCACACTATATTCATTCCACATAATCATTTCAGATTTTTAATCGCCCCAAACCTCACTCTATAATAATACATTCATTCGAAATATATAAACACCAAAGCCATCACTCATTTACAAAAAACTGCCTTTCAACATTTACGCTGTTTTCAGGTTCTCCCCCGTAGCACAGCACAAGTATTCCGCTAGTAATGTATATAAAGATGTCCAGCCCTTCCCAATCCAGCCATCATTTCTCTGTCTCGACTCGTTCTATAGGTAGACATACAGTCCTGAAAACAAAGAGGTCCTTTGTAAACGAAGGGACCTCGAAATATGCCCGCAATCTTCTCCTTTTCTTTTACGCGTATCCCCCGTGTGGGACCAGAGGCGAACGTCTGCGGCGAATGTAAGAGATTATATGTGTATTGAAAACGTTCCTCCATTTAATATTGTATTGATAGACAACAAAAGCCGTCATCATGAGACTCCGGTTCATTCGGAAGCGCTACAAAGAATAGCAGCGGCCTTGTCCCAGTCTCATTCCATTAGCGGGGATAAGCCGGGGGTAATCACATGCGCCTAATAACTGCACAATTTGTAGCATCAGAAACCTTGAATACGTTCCACGTCCGCCCAAATAAGCCGCTTTGAGAGAATCCCAAATGCAATTCGGGCTAAAATTACATGAGTGTATTGACATAGAGGGCGAAAGACTGGCAGACAAAAGTACAGAACCCAAGGATTTTAATCTAATCTACGATTGGTGCTAAAACAGCGACCCAGTTCTGCAAAAGCGCACAGGCATTTAGAACCAGAGTGCGTTTATCAATGCCTGGCCACGGAGGACGGACCAGTTAAACTTCGTAGCCATCTCATCAATACAATACCGATAAATATTATTCAACACAATTCAGTTTTTAACATTATAATTTTCATCAGATCCTTAAACCGGAGATTCTAAAACAGTGGGTCGCGGAAAAGTTCTGGGCGAGTCACGAACAGCTTGCAATAAATAAATCCAGTGAAACCTCAGTGGAATCCTATGTGTCATATGGATTTAAACCCCCTGATCTGATCCATGCATTAGCATGTTCTCTAATTAGTTAACTCAGAACTAGCAGAGCATTGGTTGCTGTACAGGAGCCGTCTCTGATATCTGAACCTCTGAGAGCTGAGAGGAGCAGCAGATGTATTCACGAAAACCAAGGCTGTAACCCGAAAGGCTTCAGAAGAGGCGCATGAAAGAGAAAAGGGCAGGAGAGTGACGAATAAACGACAAAGAGATGGCTGGAGTGATGGATGGTTGCTGTAAGGTCACCCAGGGTGTGAGAGGGAAGGATTAACGCTCATCATTGATTGGCAACATGTGTTCCGCTGATAATGCCGAATCCAGGCTGTGATAAGAAAAGCACATGTCCCAAAATAGATTCAAAACGATCATTACAGCTGATGAAGAGCAAACGGGTTACGGGAGCGATTCACATGCAAACCGCGGGGACAGAGAAAATGTTTCGGGTGCTGGGCAGGGTGCCAATACTCACCTTTACACATTATATGGGGCAAATAAGAGCATTTAATTGACCTTAAATCCATGTTTTTGGACAGTGGGAGGAAACCAAAGAGCCCTGAGGAAACCTACATGGACACGGGGAGAATATGCAAACTCCAATCATATCGGGATTCGAACCTGGATTCCCAACGGTGTGAGGAGGACGTGGGCATGGAGAAGGGAATGTTTTGGGCAAATAAAACCCAATCCATCGCTGGGCACTCACGCACACACAAACACGCACAGACACACAGGGGCACACAGCTGCACACAGACGCATACAGGCACAGACATGCTGACACAGGCACTACATAGGGTCCATTTACAGCGGGCAATTCATCTTGATTCCATGTGTTTAAACTGTGGAAGGAAACCGGAGAACCCGGAGAAAACCCATATGAACACAAGGAGAACATGCAAACTCCACCCAGCGCTGAGAGGCGAACATTGGCGGTTTCCCACAGGCATACACGAAAATCCTTTAAAAAGCTTTTTGTTTTAAATTAAATGGTATTTTTTGTTTAGACGAGTGAAAGCTGATGTCCCAAATACCAGAAGACGAATCTTTACACCTCTCCGGCGCCCCCTTTTCTCCCACAGCCGTTTACTTCATCAAACGAGAGGTGATGAGCAAACGGCCCGTGAGGGTCTCAAAAGTGGATCTTCTACTTTGTGCTCATTTTAATATCAGTGATTCGGTGTCAGGACAATTTAAAGCTTAATAGTTCGCAATTTCCACTTTGGTTCCTCTCTCGTGCCCTGGAGAGCGCTATGACATTTATTTTAGTAACCTTTTAGAATAAAATATGAGAGTTCCTCGACTTGGGACGTTTTGCTGCAGTAAATTAATAAAAAAACAAATCTGCTTATTTTGTTTGTTCCTCTGTTACATTACGGCTTCTTTCTCAATTTCAGAGACCAATGGCATTACATTCCAAGAGCTGCTCCACTCTCTTCCACACCGCACCCCTCCCCCGCGCCGGGCGTTTGTGTGTGAATAATTACAGGTTTGATTCTGATAGTAAATCTTCAGGTGGTTCAAAGTGAGATGATGATTATAGCTCCGCATCACATCACATACACAGGAACGTGTACGCCTGCTCATTAACACAATTATCTAATCAGCGGGTCCAGCGGCGGCGTGATATAAACGAGCTCGTGGTTTAGAAGTGGTGCGATGTTTAAAGGCTAAGCGCCATCTAATGGAGCGCCCTGAAGATTTCTAAAATGAAAACATGAATGTAAAAATTTTAAAACATATTTAGTTAACTTTAAGTAAATTTACGGAAAAGTCAGAGGGTGCGCCGGAAATTCCAGGACATTCTCGAGTGACATCACTGGTGGAATACAGTGAATAACGGCGCTATGAAACAGAGGGCACGATGAAGTGAGACTGTGAATGTTTCAGCGCTGGTTTGTCAGATTCAACCTGAGCCCGTCATCAGAACTGGGAATTCATACTGGTAGGAACTGGGCTCTAGGTAACTTCTTTACATGTCCGAACTGTCGGAAAAGCACGTGGTTGCGGCGGCATGGCAGCCTTTATGTGTGCGGCCTCCATATGCTGCGAGAAGAGAGAACACCATGGGACAGAAGCGAGACATTTGGCGAGTTCCATCTGCGGAATGGCGGCACTTTGAGTGTTAATACTGTCTATAATAAAGCTTGTTCCTATCCCAGCTGTTCCAAGCCCCATAGCTGTGTTAGTCATTTGGCACGAAGTGAGCAAAACAAAGAACGCAGTGGGCAGGCTCTTCTTTTAAAGTTGATCACTGTTCTGCACTTTTTTTTTTAAGAATTTTTGATATTTGGGTCATTTTGGGCGGGGACCCCACTGTACACTGAATTACTGCAGCACAACCCACACCTCTTTTTGTTGATTTGCACATTCAGTTTATCTACTTTAACTTCTTGGCATGATATCCACCATCTATGCCCCTTATAACATATATACAAACTCCGAAGACTGCGGGGCGGGGCTAAATTAAAGTCTTATTAAAGTCTTTTAAGTAATATTCCTTAAATTTGATAATCACATGTTAGGAACTTGGAGCATGGTCCTGTACCAGATGGGTCTTTCCACAGGATTTCGGAGCACGTTATATTTTCCAGTCAGACGAACGTCTGTGAGGTCAGAGACTGATGTAGGGTGGCAGGGCCTGGCAGTTCATGCTAATGGTGTTCTGTGAGACACATTACATTACTTTCACACCAAACCCATGTACCATCAACAAGCCTTCCCCAAACTGTTCTGTGAAATATACGGCTAAGTGCTGCATTTTAAACACCTGTACAAGTGAGACCGGGTTCAACAATACAAGACACGTCTCAATACATAGACTCTGTGAGACATGGCCAGTGGGCAGAGCTATAACGGAGTTTTGATAAATGTCAACACTATATTTGAAAAGCTTCCGTGTGAGAATACATCTATAAATAAAAAATACACTTGATCTTTTACAAACAAGGACCAGTCTGTTTAGGACACACCAAAAATATTTGTCCTACCATGTACTCACGTTACAGTGTGTGATACATACACCCCATAATGAGTTATTAACCCGGGTCTATTAGCAGCGCGCGGGGGCAGTGGGGGCCCTGCATGTACACAGATAATACACTGGGTTCTGAATCACGCAATTACACAGCAATGAGAAGTAAAGCCAGACTTGATCCCAGATAATGAGGTGATAACGGCTTTATCCAACAACACGAGCGCTTATTTACAGATATGTCCACATAATAGACCCTCCGCACAGAGGCGGAGTCCTATGGTCCGAATCACTGCTTTTGAACAACCCTGCTATTGTTAAAGGCCCCGCCCCCTGGTCTGCAGTGCAGGTTTCATTTATCTGAAGGTATTTTAATAGAATTATCAATATAGGAAGAAGTGAGGACCTCGGGTGGGGCTGCTCCAACTATCGGCCCAATTGTGATACCTGGCTTTGAGGATTGGTGGATACAAAGTTCTGACCTGGGATTATAAAGGTTTAAAGGGATTAAAAGGGTTGTGGCAACCCATTTTAAGAGGGATTATGAACGTAGTGGCAACCATTCTTTTTAAAGATTATACCAGTTGTGTAAACCATTCGTTTTAGAGAGATTATAGAGGTTGTGGCAACACATTTTAGAAAGGATTATAGAAGCATGGGCAACCAATTTACATAAAATATTACAATAGTTGTGGCAACCGTTGTTTATGAGGGATAATTGAAGTTGTGGCAATTCGTTTTAAGAGGGATTATACAAATATTGGCAACCATTATGAGGGGTTATAACAGTTGCGACAACTGTCGTTTATAAGGCATTTTAAACGAGCCGTTTTAAGAGCGATTATAGAAGTATTGGCAATCATTCTTATGAACGATTATGCTAGTTGTGGCAACCGCCATTATGGGGGATTAAAGAGGTCGTGGCAACTTAATTTATTAGATGATAACACATGACCTGGTGTCAGACAGGTATATAATTCATAAGATTAGATGTATTTAGGATCCGTGTATTGGGTTCCGCCACAGACCTACATGTTTCCTAAACACCGGTTCTCGCGGCTGAGTGGCACTCAGAACCGTGACCCGCGCAGCCATCTCCTGTTCAGGCTCATTGTACGAGCCGTAAGCTCCGCTGACATCGGAATGCTAGCTATTTCGGCCGGGGAAGTTCTCACTGTAGATGATAAGCGGTACATCTCCGATGCAACAACAGGGGGTGGGGT
>JAOUQT010042104.1:0-11074 GCA_025769995.1 Xyliphius kryptos
AAGCATCTGCTAAATGACTAAATGTAATTGTAATGTTTTAAAGCATGTGCAGTATTTATAGAAGTGTGGACATTTATCATGAAAAAATATTATAACAGTCTCAGGAAGGTAACCCCTGAGATATGTATTGTACATGCCCTTTGCTTCAGTAATGGCTTGGGCCAATCTGATTTTGCATCTAGGGAGCTGAGGAGTAAGAGCATGCAAACATTAACCTATGAAAAAAAAAAAAAGCAGGTTTAGACAAATTAGTGTTAAAATTAGAGGAGATTAATCGTTGGGTGCAGGTTTTATATTAGCTTTGGTAAATTGTTTCAAACACTTTAGCAATTTACCAAAGCTACTAGGAAACATGCAACTTTATGAATAATATCCACCAATTTTAAACACTAATTTGACTAAACCTACATTTTTTTATGAGGTTACGTGTGTATGTTCTTAATAGAATCTAATCCCCCGTTCCCTAGATGCAAAATCAGACTGTTCCAGTCCATTACTGAAGCAATGGGCATGTACAGTAATCCCTATGTAATACAATGAGTTAATTAACAAACACAAGAGGACTAAATAAGGGTAGAGTTAATTAACTGACACAGAGGAAGCCAAACTAGGAAACAAAACTAAAAAGTAAGTAGTGACCTGGTACTTCTTACACTTAAACTATAACAACAATAATTGTAACAATAACTTATCAGACAATCAGTGCATTACTGCATTCTATGGCCCTTTTATTATTGCATGTAGAAAATCTAAATTTCTTTCAGTGAATGAAATACAGTAAATAATAAAAACGGCTTTTCCACGTGATTAAATATATGTATCTTTATATATATATATATATATACACACACATAATTCATTTGTGTGGACTTCCAATTTGAACACTAATAGCATATTGAGCATTTCTTGATATACCAGTAGAATGTGCAAAGTGTCAATGATTTTACAAAATTGTCTTTAATCCATGTGCTATGTCAAATGTTCTTTGCAATCACGCATTATAAATCACTGTGTATGAATTGAACTATAAATATCTTACAGTCATAAAGTAATGCCATTAGAGTAACAAAGCGTTATTATGTGCTGAGAAAATCATAGTAAAAATCTTTGAGTAAAGTCATAGAGGCAAAAACACAGCGATGCAGGGAGGGGAAGGGTGGAGCCAACAGCAATGTACAGTGATTAGTAAAAAAATAAAGAATAAATACAGTTTATATAAAACATTGTGAAAACAATGTATTTTATATCACACATTAATATAAATGTAAAGACTGTCACGGCTGGAATAACGGCTCATCCAATTAGATTTAACGGTAGAAATTATCTGTATTTTAAAGATAATTACCACACCTGCCAGAAGCTCCGCTAATGAAAGCATGGCATAAGTAAGGTATTAGCTGGAACATCTTGTACCACAGAGAAGGAGCATGACAATGGGCAGTTAGACCTGCCAGCAGTCCAAAGTGACATAGGAAAGGGTTTTATACAGAAAACACCAGAAAAACAAAATCACACGCACGGGCAAACAGGACTGACGTTAATCAGCGATCATATGGTAATGGAAAGGTATAGCAGGTTTACATACACACATAATGGGCAATCACACCTGATCATAATAACCGATTAACAGGGCCTAAAGCATGAAAACACAGACCATATGATAATAAAAACAAAAGTGTCATTGTCATTCTATCTGAAGAAGAAAAATCCAGGTAAATAATTTGAATTATAGTAAAGAATAATGTACTTACAATATAAATAAATGTAAGTATAAATAAGCAAATGTAAAAATAAAAGTGTTGATTTGTTGTGGTGTATGATCTTGCTGCAGGTTTACTATAATTACTATAAGTATAGCTCTTCATGTAAATGTGATTACTTGTGTGTACGTTATTCAGAGAATGAATGAAAGAAAATTTCTGATTTTTTTTTTTTTAACACCAAGCAATGTGACAATAAGTACGATACATAATCATTACATTTTTAAATGTACAGAAACTTCATTATTTAGAATCAATTTCCCTTTGCATATTTTATTCTTTTGTGGATGTAATGTTAACAATATTTTGCAGTTTGGCACACGTGCCTGCAGTAAATCACTGATAATGACAAAGTAAAACATGAATTCGAAGATCTATTTAAAAAAATAATAAAATTCCGAAATAAAATGTAAGAAAAAGTGTTCAACATTGTCATTCAATAAATCATGAAACCTTTTTGGTTGCAATTACTGTTGCAATTTTCTTTTTAATCAGAGCAAAGAATCTTTTGATTAGAGTAATTTAGATGACCTTAGCAAACTCCAAGCAGGTCGCCATGATGCTATCTTGGCCCTGTCACAATGTCTGATGTATGGCTCGCTGCAGAGATTACAGAAATATTATTTTCTAGACATGCACAAATCTGTCTGAGAATTGTTACAGTTAATAAATCAATTCAGAAACACTGCAAAAATAAATCTTAACAAGTCAGAAAAAGTTTAACAAATTTTGTTTTTAACTTGTTTAGAATCCTAATTAAGACAATGTAGTTTTTTCCTCTCATTTTTAGAAAACTATACAAGATACATTTACTCACTATATTGGCAGATAATTTGGTAACACTTAATTTGGTAAATCCAGTATTTATAATGCAATATTAACACATTTATAAAACTTAATAAAATATTCATAATGTTTTATAACATAAGACTCTGTTAATGTACATACATGTTTAAAATCACAGTTATAACAAAATTACATACAACTTTATAACAAAATGTGACATAATGCATTATAATATAAACTTTGGATTCTTTATATTTTTTAAGACATTCTTACTTTAAACAAAATATATTACTCTACCTAAAAGAGCATAAAAAGCATTTATAATCTCTTATTAGTCATTATGTACATTAAATTTCATGTAATCTTCTTTGAAGAGGTAATTAACAACACTTTACCTAAAACTTTCAGAAACAGTTATTTGAACTTATGTCATTTTGAGTAAGGATATAGTTTAACACAAAATTTATAAAACTTGATATCCTTTGATATTAATCTGGGGTGCGTTTCCCGATAGCGATTGATCTTTGAACAACTTTAAGAATAACGTGACTTTAAGAACCCCAATCTTACGAGTGTTTTTTTAAAAACCAAATAATATAAAATATTTTACATTTGTCTCCATATTTTGTTTGCTAGGGCTGTTTAAACACTATTCAGGTAAACTTGTTTTTGAAAATTTGGTAACACTTTCTATGAATCCAGTATTCATTATGCACTATAAGTGCATTCATAAAGCCTTATAAAGTATTTAAAACTCTTTAAAATTTGTCATAAGCCTTTGTTAGTAAACAAAGATGTTCATAATCACAGTCTGACATAAGGCTTTACAACACAAAATGACATACTGCATTATAATGTGAACTTATTTCAACTTTTGAATCTTTATGTTAAGTTGATAAACAGTTAAAATATAGTATTTTTATGTCATTTTATGTCACTTTGTGTTATAAAGTCTTATGGTATGTTCTTATAAAGCTGTATGATTGTGGTTATGTAAATCTATGGGCAAAAACAAAGGTTTATAACAAGTATTATAAAACACTATGAATACTTTATAAAGCTTTATAAATGTATTTATAATGCATTATGAATACCAGATTTGGGTAAAGTGTTACCAAAAGTTTTTTTTAAGAGAGGAAAGAAATAAAGAGACAGTTCTCATCATGCTAAAAATATTGCTTGATTAAATGAATTCTTTTAAATCCATTACATGTTGGATAAGGTAACTTAAATTTTAAGCATGCTAATAGGCTGAGCAATGCCAATAAAATGGCACAGTTAATGTGGGAGAGGACCTGACAACACTGGCCCTACAAAAGGATGACTTTGTAGTTTCATTATCATCATAGCATTTAATAGCTATTTTATGCACCACTGTAACTTTATTCAAATAAACAATTACACAGGATGTTTTTTAACCCGTAGACAAACATTTTGTCTTCTGCAGGCAACATTTATTTGGACACCCTATACAAAATTCTCTGTAACTGAGTACTCATGTATGTTTGAAATATCTAGAAAAGGTGTCTTATTTATTATAATAACATTATATTGTCACATAGAGTGTAATAACAATATAATATAAGGCTTTTTAACGTAAATTGGTTAAGTGTATGATAAAGTAAATTCTAAATTCAATGGATTTTTAGCAATTCATACTTAATAAAAGATAATTTTACTTTACTCAACATATGTAAAAAGCATTTACATTATAAGTCATCATACACTGATATAGGACAATAAATGACAACACTACATAATGATTGCAAATAGAGCTTTAAGTTTTTAAAAACAGTTATAAGATTAATAAAATAATTTTCAGGAAAGGCATTTATTAAACACAAGTGCTGTAGTGCTTTATGACACTGATTTCTACAAAAAAATGTTAATAAACCTTATTTCACTTTGCGTTATGAAGCCTTAAGGCATATTCACTTTGTGGTTATAAACAACTTTTTACAAAGATGTTATATTTTTTTTTATAAAGTATTATAAATACCTTATAAAGCTTTGTAAATGTATTCATAAGGCTATATGAATATTGGATTAATATAAAGTGTTACCATTAATTTTTGTGTAGGGTGCACAAGCTGTCTCAGGTAAATATGCACATCTATAGGAATAATAGTGGCGTGCTACCTAAAGTGTGATATGTATTGTAGGGGTCATGTACCATCTCAGGTTTACAGCCACTTTCTCACTTAGACTCTTGTACAGTACATGCCCATAGTATGATGCAGATGGCCTAAAATACTTCATAGGCATTCTATTAGGTTTTTTTTTCCCTTTTTTTTTTTCTAATAATAAACTAGTATTTTTGCGATTTAATCTGTTTATGCCGACATTCATCCATGATTTTTACTGAATGAACTCTAATCAGTAAAGAAAAAGTTATAACTCTGCCATTTTAATAAGGCACTGTGGTGCACTGGTATAATTACTGTGCACATGGCATGAGGAATCTTTCCTAATTACTCCACCAGTAATCTAATTTACAATGAAATGTCACTCACTGAAATGTTGACCTTGTAATTGTAAACGTAAATGGCGGGAAATGTCATGCGTTTTAGACAGCAGAGCAGGCAAACATGGCTTGAGGACATCAGAGCGAGCGGTCTCCACTTTATTGAACACCCTTAATGGGATGGCATTATGAATGCGAAGGATTCACAACATGCCCAGGGCAGTGCTCCAGACATGGTGTTACAGAAATACAGTACTACTAAGCAAAGTATATGGTCATCCCTACTATAATGTTATTTTTTTCAATGAAGGATAGTTTGTATGCTGGGATAGGTAAGATGATATGGTGACAGTAGTATAACGTAGCTGACAAAAATTCATGGCTATCATTTACTTTTTTTTTTTTTAAAGTTGTTTTAAAAGATTGCTTCTCTTTTCCTGTGTTGCACTAAACAAGCTGGTTTAATTAGATAAATCCCTGATTAGGCTTCAATCCTGACAGGCAGAGGAAAGACCATACACTACGGTTTTAGAGTGTGGAGGACACATCCCACGTTTTCCCTCGTGAGGGGATTTCCCTCTACTGCATACTGTGTAAATTAAAAGTTTTAGAACACTCCATTTTTTCCTGTTATATATTGGGGACTGTTCAGTTTAATGACTCATCACACAATCATGGTACATATAAGCAATCTGAGTTTAAAAAAAACCCCCAAAAAACAGAGAATCAACAGAACATAATGTATTCTATAACTTTCAGAATACATCTTTGGCAAACACAACAGCTAAACACACTCCTGCTATCCTATGCACAATGAAAAAATCTAATATTTTTCAGAAAGTTCTTCCAAAATCTGGTTTGTAGGATTTGTAGGTTTCTTTGATTTTACTCTTCTGTCCAGTTCATCTGGAGGCAGCTTATTATCTTTTTTTTCTTCCTGAGGTTGTCCTGACTAATGTTTGGGTCATTATATTGTTATAGGATGAACACCTGACCAATTTTTCAAAGGCGTAGTGGGAAACATACACAGGGAGGCAGGGCTCAAATCATGTAAAGCTAGGAAAAAAGCATTTCATCAATGAGAAGCAAAGGAAAGCCAGGCTGAAGTTCGCAAAAGACCATACGGATTGGACCATAGAGGACTGAGTCCCACTTTCAGCTTTGCCCAACACCTGGTCATCTAATGGTTAGACAGAGACCTGGAGAGGCGTACAAGCCACGATGTCTTGCACCCACTGTGAAATTTGTTGGATGATCGGTAAAGATCTGGGGGTGCTTTAGCAAGGCTGAAATTGGGCAGGTTCGTCTTTGCGAAGGACGTATGAATCAAGCCACATACAAGGTATCCTTGGAAAACACTTGTTCCATTCTTCTTGGGCAATGTCCCTCAACTCTAAGGACTGGTTGTTGCTGCAGGACAATGCCACACAGCTGAGTCAATAAATGTGGGAATGAAGGACCACCAGATCAATGCCTTGGCCTGCCGTATCTCCAGACTTGAACACCATTGAAAATCTTTGGAATGTAATTAAGAGAAAGAAGAATGGTCACAAGCCATTAAACAAAGCTGAACTGCTTGAATTTTTGCACCAGGAGTGGCATAAGGTCACCCAAAATGAAATGACATAATGAAATGTAGTCTGTGTAAACCTTATATAAGCGTGTAAATGTATTCTTCCCTCAAAATAACTCAATATATACAGCCATTAACAAAAGGGAGTACACCCCTTAGTAAAAGTTCCTGAAGTGTCAATATTTTGTGTGGCCATCATTATTTTCCAGGACTGCCTTAACTCTCTTGGGCATGGAGTTGACAAGAGCTTTACAGGTTGCCACTGGAACGCTTTTTCACTCCACCATTACGACATCATGGAGTTGGCGAATATTCAAGACTTTGCATTTGATGATGCCCCAGAGATGTTCTATTGGGTTCAGTTCTGGAGACATGCTTGGCCAGACCATCACCTTTACTTTTAACTGCTTTGCGACCCAGTTTTTTGGAGGGAGGGAATCATGCTCTGCTTCAGTGTTTTACAGTACATATTGGAGTTTGTGTCCCTCAATGAAATGTAACTCTAGCTTCCTTTTGGGTTGAAAGCCATGTAGACAAATTTGATGTAGTGTACAGCTTAGGGTCTGAGCACTGACAGGCTGACCCCCGCACCTCTTTAATCTCTGGAGCCTGCTCTTTTAAAATGCTGGATGATCTTGGCCACTGTTCTGCAGTTTCAGGGTGTTGTCTTCATGTAGCGCAACCATTCAACTTTTAAAATCCTCAGAGTTTTTGCCATGAGGTTCCATTTTGGAACTTTTAGTGACCAGTATGAGCATGTGTGAATGCTGTACTACAAAATGTAACACACCTGCTCCCTATGCACACCTGTGACCTAGTAACACTAACAAGTCACATGACATTACAGAGGGAAAATGACAAGCAGTGCTCAGTTTGGACATTTAGTGGTTTAGTGTCTTAGGGCTGTACACACTTTTGTTGTCGGTGGTTTAGACTATGGTTGTATATTGAGTTATGTGAGTGAATACATTTTATACTGTTATATAAGTTGCACGCAGACTACTTTTAATTGTGGTAAAGTGTAATTTTGTCAGTGTTGTCCCATGAAAAAAAAATACTTAAATATCTGCAGAAATCTGAGGGATGTACTCACCTTTTTGATACATGTGTAACTGTATATAATTGTTTTTTTTTTTTTTTAGTATTAAACACAATTCTCACTTCTCTGCATGCACAAACTCATTTATCATTTAGAACATGCACAATCTACACAAAATGAATGAATGAAACAAAAGGAAAAAGGGGAAATGCCAATCCACCACTGATGCTACTGCCCTGAATAGTGTACAAACTAAAGTCTAGTTTTGTTGTTGAGGTCTTGTGCATCCAATATATTGTTTAATGTTATGCCCTAAAGCAGGGGTTCTCAACTGGTCTCAGTCCTGGACCAACATTTTCTTATGGTCGTAAAGTCACAACCTGCTACAAATCCTTTTTTTAGATTTTTTATCATGACTGCATACTTTTTGTGAAATAATGTACAGGCCTTACAAATCAACTGGCCCAACAGGTATAAATACACGATTTGTTTCAATCTCAGAAAAGTCAATTGTGTTAAAAACTGATGAAGACTGATATAATAACAAAAGAGAACTGACAGATTGGCTTTTATCTGGCAGAGGTAGTAGCAGGATTGGTTAAACTTTGCAAATCCTTCTACTAGACATGCAGTAAGATATGCAGAAAAATAAATCCCCCACAGATGTTCAATTAATGGCCTGCAAAAAGGTGGTGGCTGAGAGTGGGGAATGATCTGTATCTGATCAGTTGAATATTTGTGTGTTTTGGTGCGGTGAAGCAGTGGGGTTGTGGGTGGAGAGTTCTGCTGAGGCACCTAATGGTATAATAGTGTTATAGATTAAGGCTTTTAGAAATTTCACATTTAACTTTGCAGAAAATCATGTCTAAGAATCAAATGATGTTTACACAATCATCTAACAATGCATTCAACATAATTTAAGTAAGTGATAGAAAGAACTAAGAGGGTGTGTGTGTTTCAGATTGAGTGTGTGTGTGTGTGTGTGTGTGGGGGGGGGGGGCAATGGAGAGCAAGGGAGAGAGAGGCACATAGATATATTCAGAGGATCAAAAGATACACAGAGATGCAGAAAACAGAAGCCCTTTTTACAGAGAGCTCACTGAATAAAGGAGTAAAAAAGACACCATTTATGCTCCCTCTTCCTTTTCACACAGTTCTCACCATAGGCAGAGTAAAGCCTTCTGAGTGTGTACTTTAACATTGCTTGATGCCGTTTCCATTATAATTAGCAGAGTTCAATTATAATGTGATGAAACAGGGTAGCAAAACTCCCCTTTACACAGGAGTCAATTTGGTTTTGTGCCTTAGTCCAATGCTGGATTAAAAACAAAATGACACTGATGCTCAATTACATTCAGTATAGTCCCAACTTTAGATTAGAATGTGAGACAAACACAAAGCTAAGAAATAATCTATGCAAACCAGAAAAATGGCACGGCAAAACATAAAACTGTGTTTATAATGGGTATGTACATAGATACCTCCAGGGGATAAAATCTCGGGCGATTGGCAGACACAACCAGGACAGGGCGCCAATCCATTGCTAGGTACACACTCACTTACAAAGCCACACACACAAAAACACACCATACAGGGCAATTTAGAGCAATCAATTTACATGGAATCCGGGTTTTTGGACTGTGGGAGGAAACCGGAGAATCCGGAGGAAACCCACACAAACACTGGGAGAACATGAAAACTCCATCCAGTGCGAAGAGGCCAACGTGTTAACCACTAAGCCACAATGCCTCCCTTCATAGATACCCCTCTAAGACAAATTCAATCAAGCAATAAGGCATGAGAGGCCGTGCATTATTGGGAATAAACCACAGGAAAAAGCTATTGTCAGGCACCAAGAATAGGGAGTGACTTATTTTTTGTACAATAGTTTGTTCAAATTATTGGAAAAAAACAAGGTTTGATTTATAAATGTGTTTATTAAAAGCAGAATTGTTAATAAACTGGTCTTTTGGTCCATTTTCTCTAAGAGATGTGCATTATTGTCAATAATGTCAACGCTGGACAAACGCCTCAAACAATCAGATTTAAGGACCAGCACAACCCATTTTATAAAACAAAATATAAAACTTTCAATGACCACCAAAATAGTTACAGATACAGTATAGATATAGAACAGATACCTCAAAACCAGGTACTGACGTGTAAAATAATTTGTGGTTTATTTATTTAGGTATGTTGATGTGTATATTGCCCACTGTAGTTTCAAATCCCTTTTCTCAGTGTGTGACTTTGTACAGAGACCTCGATCATCCTCATGAGAAGGATCTCCTCATCAATATGTGTTACCACCTCTTGTCCTCAAACTTGACACAAACTTGGTTACATGCAACACTTTTTGGAATCATTTTAAAATGTAATCAGCAGGTATAAAATGACAGAAGATTTTTCTCTCACCGGTAATACTTTATGTCTGCAGAAAAAGACAAAGGTGAAAAGGTTGGAAATGACTGCTGGCTGCCCTTAGGGCCAAAGAAAAAAAAACTCCTATCGCTGCAGTTTTGTTTCTAGACTTCCTGTAATTACCAGATATATGTTTTTTTATTAAACCTAATGTTTGTCTCTGGAAAATGCTATTCATGACATATATTGGACTAAATTCTCAGACCGTATACATTTTTTGGAAAGAATTAGCATACTTTTGCAAATGCATTTAAAACCAGAATTTTAATCTCAAGAATCTGTAATTTGCTCATTTCTTTCAATCTTTAACTGATAAGATGCTCAGTGGATAATACTTGACTAGGTCCTGGCTTAGATTCCTAGTCATGGTATTCTAAATCTCTTTTGTGCCAGGTTTGTATTTTATCTCTGTGCTTTAGTATGATTCCTCTGTGTAGTCCAATAAAGCAGTAAGCCACAAGAGGGCATGACTTATTATGAATAAATTACAAGAAAGAGGTTTTGTTAGGTGCGACAAAATAATACACAAACTTGAGTGTCTTATTGCTTTTTTAAATTTGTTATTAAACAAACACTATACCAAAAACCATGCTTTATTTTGAAAATGGGTTAAGTTAAAACAAGATTAATAAATGATGTTTAATGTTGATTTACGTAATCTGGTCTAATCTAATATATTTTTTAAAGTGAATAATGTAAGTGTTTATCAGGATGGCTTGCTATTTATATATATTAATTTGTATATTTCCATAAATAGTAAAAAATGGTAAAATGATGTTCTACCACGTTTGCACGGTTCTTTGCTGGTGAGCTGGAACATTTTGTTTCCTCAGGGCTTGAGCCTCAGTTGTGAGCCTTTTTCATTTTTGTTTTCAGGCAAGTGCTAGAATGTTGCTCCAGCATCTTCGTTGACCTTAAAAAAAAAATCTGGTATATGTTATTAAATATGGTGGCACGGTGGCTTTGTGGTTAGCACGTTCGCTTCTCAGCGCTGGGGATTCCCGGTTCAAATCCCTATCTGGGTGGAGTTT
>JAOUQT010042113.1:0-11074 GCA_025769995.1 Xyliphius kryptos
AGATTCGGTGAACACAAGCCTGTATATATGTATGTGTGTTATATATATATATATATATAGAGCGTAAGTGCGTAATATATATTTATTAGAGCCAAGGATTAATTGCAAGACATGAATTCACCATGTGCATTTATAGATGTATCTATACTCCACTTACTCGCTTCTTTAATCCAGACAAATAAATGCTGTGGATTCGGTACACACACCTGTGATGTTCTATCTGCCGATAAGTATACGAACTCTGACATTCATATGAGCACATCAGTGCCACAGATCACAATTATACCTTATGTAAGTTAAAGATCAAACCTCAAACTGAGCAGTCAGTGGATTTCTGATCACCTCTCTAATAATTCCTTAGTCCACCCTTTTTAATTAATTACAGCAAACACTTTGAGGAACAGATTCCACAAGGTGACAATCTTCTAAGCTCAGGTAGTCTGTCACTTATTTCTCGGATCAACCAAACATGGACAAGCGTGGTGTGGACTTAGGCTGGATGTTTGTTACTGGTTCTGCTACACTTGGTGTAGCGCCACTCTTGACATGAAAACAGCCTACAAGTGGTGGTGTAGCTGAAACACGGGCAACATAGCTCTGGGCTTGAACAATATGCCCACCCATCAAAGTTGCTCCAGTAGCTTTATAGTAACCTATAGCTTTTAAATATTGTAAAGGTTAAAAGAAGTACAGTGCCAGTCAAAAGTTTGTACACACCGTCTCATTCAATGTTTTTATTTACAGGTGCTGGTCATAAAATAATCATGAAAAAGTTGATTTCCATAATTCGATTCAAGTTCTTTTGATTTGATGATTATAACTAACAACTAATAAAAAAAAAACCCTAAATTTAGTATCTCAGACAATTTGAGTATTACTTTAGACCCATACAATAAAGGATTAGCCAATTTAAAAGTTTGAACATGAAACTCATTAGCATGTACAGAGCTCGGAACTTAGTCGGGGCGCCTTTTGCCCAAATTACTGCAGCAATGTGGGGTGGCATAAAATCAATCAGTCTGTGGCACTGCTCAGGTGTTATGAGAGCCAAGGTTTCTTAGTTGCCATTGTTGGGTCTGGCATATCGCATCTTCTTCACAGTACCCTATAGATTTTCTATATTGTCAGGTGAGTTTGCTGGACAATTAAGAACAGGGATATTATGGTCCTTAAACCAGGTACTCGTAGCTTTGGCACTGTGTGCAGGTGCCAAGTCCTGTAGGAAAATGAAATCAGCGTTTCCCAAATGTTGGTCATTAGCAGGAGGCATGAGGTGTGCTAAAACTCCCTGCCAGACGGTTGACCCTGGACCTCAGAAAACACAGTGGACCAACACCAGCTCCCCAAACAACCACTAACTAAACTTTAAACTAGACCTCAAGTGACATGGATTATATGCCTTCCCCCTCTCTCTCCAGAATCTGGGTCCTTTATTTTAAAGGAAATGCAAAATTGACTTTCTTTAGAGAACTTAACTTAAGACCACTCAGCAGCTGTCTAGTCTCTTTTGTTCTTAGACGCTTCTGACGCTGTCTTTTGTTCAAGAATGACTCGACACTGAAACCCCTGTCTTGAATACGTCTGTGCATGGTGGTTCTTAAGGCACTGACTCTAGCTGCACAAAATGGCAAAGCTACGAGTACATGGTTTAAGGACCATTGTATCTCCATTCTTAATTGGCCAGCAAACTCACCTGACCCTAACATCAGAAAATCTATGAGGTACTGTGAAGATGCGACACGCCAGACACAATAATGCAGAGCAGCTGAAGGCCACTATCGGAGCAACCTTGGCTCTCATAACACCTGAGCACTGCCACAGACTGATCAACTATATGCACGCCGCATCGCTTTAGTACTTCGGGCAAAAGCAGCCCCAACTAAATATAGAGTGGTGTACATGCTGATACACGCATTTCTAAAAATTCCTTTTTGTTTGTATTGATCTAAAGTAATATTCTAATTTTCTGAGATACTGAATTTGGCTTTTTATTAGGTGTCAGTTATAATCATCAAATCAAGAGAAATAAACACTTGAAATATATCAGTCCGTTGTATGTAATTATGGAAATAAATAAACTTTTTCATGATATTCTAATTTTATGACCAGCACCTGTATTTACCTTTTTCCTACACTGTAAATCCATAGTGAAATTATCCAGACTATGAAGGAACACATAAGGAATCATGTAGTAAATGTAAGTGTTAAACAATACATCTAGTTTAGATTTGAGATCACACACCATTGGCATTCTCTCAATCTGCTTCATGAGGTAGTCACCTGGAATGGTTTTCAGTTAACAGCTGAGACTTGATTTCTTGAATATTCTACCCTTTTAATGCGTTTGAGATAATCCATGTTGTGTAATTCTGTATTATAGCAAGAACGACTCAACTAAATAAAGAAAAACGACAGTCCATCATTACATCAATTAATGAGGGTCAATTGAGCCGAAGAATTTCAAGAACTTAGATTGCATCCTCAAGTTCAGTCGCAAAAACCATTAAACATTATGATGAAACTGGCTCTCATCGGGACCAGCCCAGAAAAGGAAGACCAAGAGTTCATCAGAGATATCAGCCTCAGAAACCCCAAGTTAGGAGCACCCCAGATAAGAGCTCACCTAAATACTTCAGAGTTCAAGTATCACAAACATCTCAACCTCAACTGTTCAGAGAAGACTGTGTGAATCTGGACTTTATGGTCAAATTGCTGCAAAGAAGCCACTTATAATGAAGAACAAGAGGAAGAGAATGTCTTGAACCAAGGAACACAAGAAATGGTCATCAGACCAGTAAAATCTGTCCAAATAACATGTTTTTGTAAGACACAGAAACAGTGGTTCCTACAGTTGTCATTCCCACTGTGAGATATTGAGGGGGAAGTATGATGGTATTGAGTTTCTTTGCTGGTGACACTGTTGGCGATTTATTCAAAATCCAAGTCCTAAACGGCATTTTGCAGCCGAAGGTCATTCTACCAGGTTTGCCCTTATTGGGGCCGCAATTTGTTTTTCCATCACCTCCAGGTTAGGTAAGGGCTAAGAGGGTGAAGGAACATTGTGTCAGATGACCCGGCCACAATCACCTGATCTAATCCTAATTGAGATAAGTTGGACTACAGAGTGAAGGAAAAGCAACGAACAAGTGCTCAGCACATCTAGTAACTCCTTCACAACTGTTGGTAAACCATTACAGGTGACTAACCCATGAAGCTGATTGAGAGAATGCCTAAGATGCACACAGTTACACAGTAATCAAAGAAAAAGGAACCTACTTTGAAGGATCTCAAATATAACTGTTTACATGGTTCCTTCATAGTCTGGATGAATTCAGTATGAATTTACAGTGTAGGAAAATAAACAAATAAAAACATTGAATGAGGAGGTGTGCCCAAACCTTTGACTGGCACTGTATACCAAAAGACTACTGTTCCTAAACCTGATAATTCAGAGTATAAAGGCGGACAAAATAAGACGGGTAATTGTCAAAGAAAATTTAGATTAGTCTTCAGTTAAGATAGCTGTTAGGGATGACCGGTGCAGAGCGATCATTAGTGTGCGTGCGCCTTAGTTTCACCCCCCTGCGGATCATACTTAGCATATCATTGCCACTACTTGGCACCTGACTGGATTCTTTAGTGTCATCTGAATGTTTTGAAGTGTCTGGAGCACGAGCAGATAAGCAACGCTGTAGTGTAGCATTCGGAGTCTGAGCATTCTCCTGAGGTAGACAGCACGGCTGTTTCTGTTGCTGATTTTGCTGCTGGATTGGATGCGGTTGTCTGGGATACTGCAGATGCTGAGAAGGTATTTGCTGAAACTGTTGCTTATATTGTTGCTTGTAATGCTGTTCATGGGGGTGTTGGTATAGAGCTTCAACATACTGCTGATGATATTGCGGCTCCTTTTGTGCTTGATTGTACTGTTGTTGTTGATGCATTACATGTTCCTGTTTGTTGTACTTTGGGTTATATTGAGGTTGCGGCTGGTTGAGCTGTTGACCGTCATTGTGGTATTGAAGCTGCCCTTGCTGCTGCGGCTGCTTGCTAGTTGGGTAGATCTGCTCTGTGATGCCTACTGGTGGCTGCCCAGGAAACATGGCATAATATGGGGTTGCCACTGTCGTCGTATTTTGAATGGTGGTACACAGTTTGTGTTGAGCATATCCTAAATCAGAGTTTGGTTCAGGAGCACACTGGGGAGGTGCTTCTGGGCATGTTGCCTCCTCACTGCCACCATGTCCTGGAGCCAAACCTGCCAGGGATGTAGATGGCTTCAGTGGTACCTATGAATATAGAGAGAGTCCATTAACAGGCGAATTTGTATATGGTAGCCAATATTCCAAGAGACTATTAGCCATTTCTCAAGTTACACAAAACCACAGAAATGTAACACTTTACCTTCATACACTATATTTCCAAGTATTTGCTCACCCATCAGAATCAGGTGTTCCAATCACTTCCATGGCCACAGGTGTATAAAACCAAACACCTAGGCATGCAGACTGTTTTTTCAAACATTTGTGAAAGAATGGGTCGCTCTTAGTAACTCAGTGAATTCCAGCGTGGAACTTTAATACGTGGAATGCTTCTAAATATTCCACAGTCAAGCGTCAGCTGTTATATAAGAATAAAATGGAATGGGTTTCCATGGCCGAGAAGCTGAATATGTAAGTCAAGGCAGGTGAGCAAATACTTTCGGCAATATAGTGCATCTCTAATTGAATTGACGATATCTGAAATTTAATTAGACGCTTTAAAATATTCGATTACATGATAAAACGGCTTGCGATACACTCCAGCCAACAGCTGGCCAATTTCAATACATATGGCAAGAATCACTACAAAGATTTCACGACTGTTACCTACAGGAATAAGACGTACGTTAACTTGCAAATGAAGCAAAGTAACATTCAGCAAGCGCATATCAGTCATTTATCATTAGACTTCGGAATTACCTGTGGTGTGGAAATGGGGATAGGCATGCCTCCACTGATGGTGCCACGACGGAGGCTGGATTTACTGGATGGTTTACGCCGGATGGTGGCTGTGTGAGATTGATGCAACAGTAGCGACTCAGACTCAGTCAGCAGGCTCACGGTGGACACTGGTCTCTTGCTTTGAAACAGTTTACGGTAGTTCAAGCTGAGCTCACTGTTTCGTGGAATGGTAAGGGATTTGTCAAAATCCGACGGCCCGAGGGTGTCATCGCCTCCGTGGAGGGAGATATAATCATAATCTGAGAATAAAAAGATGAATCAGATGAATTTTAAAGAAATTTCAAGAAATTTTAAATGTCTTAACCTAAATTGCTTATAAGGGTCATCAAAGCATTCCTGAATGATTTTGCATGTAATGTGGTATGGTGCATTAAAGACGACAAGTGGTAGTAGGGAAGAGTTCTACCCAGCTTGTAAAAAAAAACATCCACTTGAATACCAGACACTTGCAGAATATTGTCCAGCGCGTCCACGTGCAGCCATTTAAATGATATAAAAGAAATTTACATATCAGACCTTGCTGTCTATTTTCATAATGCCTTGGACCAGTTCTGATGCTCATGTTGGCAGATGACAGGGGTCAATGGATACAATCAACCAGTCTGCAATATGTAGCAAACTGCAATGCACTACGTTCCAATATATATCTATCAAATCATAGCCAGCAGTAACCTTTTTTTTCCATAGCAATCGGATTTAGTAGAACCACATGAGGGAGTCTTTAATACCCATGACCCAGCTGCCAGTTTAAAGGTTGCCTTTACTTGAACTACAAATTTAGGAATGCAAAACGAAAAACTCAGGACATGCTTTTTTTTTTTTTTTTTTTTTTTTTAAGACCCAGTCATTGAATGCCGCTCATTTTTATGGCATGCCACATGGTGACATAGAAACACGGAGCACGCGCTCATGACATAAATGCAGAAAATGGTTTTCTTTAGTATTTAAATAATTTTTCCCTGACACAAAAAAAAAACCCAAATGAACATGAACTAGTTTATTTCTGGAATTGTGAGTATTTTTTTTCTTATTTCGAACCAAGAACACAAACGTTTATTTAAGTTAGTATGAGTTGAACTTTGAACTAGTTCATGTTGAATGTGAACTGGCAAAACAATGCACCTAGTCATCTAGACATCACAGTGTGCCACTTAGTCATAGTTACTAAATTCCTCATTTGCCTTTTTTCCTTCCTTCCAGAAAGCAAATGTGAGAACTATCTGATCATTTGCTGAATATTATATTCCACTGCATGATCAGACACACCATATTCATAAAATATTAATATAATGCTATAAAAAAATATAAATAAACTAATTTTCATTAAACATGATACAATATTAATCAGAAGCCCACAATACAATACAGGTGAGGCTGTTTTTCAACTGGCTGCTTCTTCCTCTGGATTTGCACTATAGAGATGTTCATAATTTCACAAATCCATACGGTCTCTATAGTAAACGTGAAGTCTTATCAATTGCAATATCTGATATGGGGGACAAGGTAAAATCTAGACAAGCATACATTAAAAAAAGCAGTCATATAGTGCATAATTCTTGACAACAGATGAAAAATAATGGCATGATATGCTACATCTGTGCAGAGAATCACACTGACGAGACAAATGCACATAGTTCTTGGAACCTTTTAGTACTATAACCTGCACTGTAGTTATACAATACTAAATATACAAATATAAATACCTACATACAGTAGAATACTTACATATAACTTGCATCCAAATCTATGCAATACACATCATTTATATTAGCAGATACACTAAATTGCCAAAAGTATTTGATCGCCTATATAAATGCTCAGAATCGGGTGTTCCAATCATTTCCATGGTGACAGGTGCATGAAATCAAGCACCTACACATACAGACTGTTTTTACAAACATTTGTGAAAGAATGGGTCGCTCTCAGGAACTCAGTGAATTCCAGCATGGAACTGTGATAGGATGCCGTCTGTGCAACAAATGCAGTAAACTCTCAGAGCGGGGTCAGTGGATGCTCATGTGCATAGTGCGAAGAGGTCGCCAAACTTCTGCAATAACTACAGACCTCCAAACTTCATGTGGCCTTCAAATGAGCTCAAGCACAGTGTGCAGTAAGATTCATAAAAATGGGTTTTCATGGTAAAGCAGCTAAATATGCGAGTCAATGCAGGTGAGCAAATACTTTCAGCAATATAGTGTATCTAGGAATGTCAAAATGATTTTCCAGACTCCTGGAATAGACTCCTTTTTCTAGTTAAGCCTCTTAAATATTTTAAATGTACCTTTTCTTTTGAATGTGTCTGTGTGACCCCAATTTTTTTATAGTAGTATATTGTCGTACATGGCGGCACGGTGGCACAGTGGAAAGTGCTGTGGCCTTACAGCAAGAAGATTCCTGGTTTGAGCCTGGGCGACTCGGGAGATTTCTGTATGGCGTTAGGGTGTGTGTGTGTGTGTGTGTGCATGCCCTATGAAGGATTGGTGCCTTGCCTAGGGATTTTCCCGGCCTTACGCCAAGAGTTGCCGGTTGGACACCCTGTGACCCTTAATTAGGATTAAGCGGGTATAGAAAGTGATTGAATATTGTTGTACAAAGCTGACAGAGTTGAGTTTACTGTACTTTTCTAAGGCATCTATGGCAAAAGACACCCAACCCCCCCCCACCAAAAGACTGCACTGAATATAAAAGCCTTTTTAGAGTAGAATTTTATTGAGTAATCAGCGATGTGAGTGTGTGAAGCGCTTACCATGCTGTGATGGTATTGTATCTTCAGAGCAGGATGGTGTTGTTGTCTGGGTACTATATCCACTGGAGCAGTGTAGAGAGTCATGGCTAGTGTGGGGAGTCTCAGAGTTAAGTGCACCCGCTAACGTCAGCGCTAGTTGCTGCCTGGATGTCTTCGGCTACGCACAGAAAGACATAGTAACTAAAAGCAGCAATTGAGGCATCACTGATAGGTAACTAATACAATGCTAGCAGTCATATTCTCCAATAAATAAATAAAATTAAACAAAATAAAAATATCTAGTTTTTCCATGTTTCCAGTTTTATTCAAAATCATAGCAGTCTAACATTAATAATGCATTTAATGACTGCTTTTTCCAGAAAAGATAATGCAGCATGAGAAAATTCATAATTTTAAATAAGGTAAATGTTTCCCCAATGAACAAGCCAGATGTTGAGAGTGGCAAGTAAAAACTCCCCGAGATAAGTGGAAGAAACCTTGAGAGGAACCAGACTCAAAAGGGAATCCCATCCTCATTTGGGTTATGACAGATTAACAACCTGAAAAGAATCTGGAGTGTGTAGAATTTACCACCCGGGTGAATCAGGAGTCAGAGGCAATGTCGCCTCAGCAATCTCAATGGTAGTGTGCGTACTTCAGCAAAAAGAGAGAAATCTCATTGATTACCCACATACACTGAATTGAAGCGACAGTACACTGTGAAGAATGTAAAACATGTAGGTTGAAGCATAATGGTTTGTGGTGGTTTTTATGGCATACCAAGGGATTCCATGGACCAGTCTGATTACAGTGTCAAAAACACTGGAAGGGGTCATGCTTCCTTATGCTGAATAAGAAATGCCCTTGAAATAGGAAATGCAGGACAAAGACCCCAGCAAGACAGCAACATCCTAGTTCCACAAGACTGACGTTATGAAGTGAATAGATCAATCCCAAGACCTCAATCTGATTGAGAATTTATGGAGTGACCGTGATGAAGGTTACATTAATTTTTAGTTCAGCAATTAACAGAAAAAAAATTTGTAAACAAATTTCAGTTTATTCTGTAAATATTGTTTATTGTCCTGTATGGAATTAATCCTTCAGGATTAATAAAGTTTTATCTATTAAATCTACACTATATTCCAAAAGTATTCGCTCACCTGCCTTCACTCACATACGCTAATCCATAGGGTTCAACATGAAATCGGTCCACCTTTGCATCTAAAACAGCTTCAACTCTTCTGGGAAGACTGTCAACAAGGTTTAGGAGTGTGTTTATGGGAATTTTTGACCATTCTTCCAGAAACGCATTCATGAGGACACACCCTGATGTTGGACGAGAAAGCCTGGCTCTCAGACTTCACTCTAAATCATCCCAAAGATGTTCTATGAGGTTAAGTTCAGGACTCTGTGCAGGACAGTCAAGTTCATCCACTTCTTTATGTCTTTATTGCTTTGTGCACTGGTACACAGTCATCTTGAAAGTGGAAGAAGCCAGCTCCAAACTGTTCCCACAAAGTTGGGAGCATGGAATTGTCCAAAATGTATTTTGGTATGCTGAAGCGTTTATACACCTGTGGCCATGGAAGTGATTAGAACAACTGATTCCAATAATTTGAATGGCAACTACTTTTGGAAATATAGTGCATCTATTACAGTTGGTTAGCAACAATGTAAACACTGATATTTATTGACCAGCTGATTATATTTTCCCTTGATTTTCAGTTAAAACATTGATATTGTGTTCAGGTTTTCATTTGAAATTGAAGGTGCAGTGATCTCAGTTTCTTTGTGTATATAGTAAGGAAATGCTTATATGAGAACTAAGCTTTTCTTCAGTTGTTTTATAAAACACACTGCTATTCACATTGCTACTATTTGCACATAACTGTACTATATTAAATCCTTGTGCCAAGTGGTTAGTCACCTGAATGCACATTTACCTTTTCTGATGTCGACTGGGCTCTAGCTCTTTCCCCGTAACTGCTATACACACGGTGTGGGGGAGGCATAGAGGTGCCATTCTCTCTATAATGGACACTGTGACGCTGCTCCTTTAAAACATGGGAGAAAGAAAAATAAATAAGTAAAAATGACAACAAGGTCCATCCTTGGGGTGGGGGATTATTCTGGAATATTTAAAAATCCTTTCATTTCTAAGGTGTTTACAGCCCACCTCCCTATTTAATATTCAGTTACTGGAGGTGTCGGTTATAAATGTATTATTTTTGGTCGAGGTGCAAGTTTTAATGAACAGAAATGGAAAATACTAAGTAATCTGTTTGATCTCATAATGGGGGGAAAAAAGTGCTTTAAATAGAATAGAGTGACTGCGATGTGCCATTCGATCAATAGTGGATGTACACAATAGTAAAACAATTATTCAATAATCGAGCAAATAATGTTGTGTTCAGGCGATTCCTCCTGCTAGAAATAATAATCTGGATAGTTCTGCATGTAAATGCACCAACAAAGAGTTCTTCGGAAAGTCACAAGGCATCATACAAGTTATTATATGGCCACTTTGTCCTCAACTGAGTTTGCTCTGGGTCAAATTCCAAAGGATCCCTGGTAGTACATGGATGTTCACGGAGTAAATGTTACACTTAATGTTTGCACGTGCTCTCTGGTGAACAGCAGCCATAATTATTTTATTCATATAGCTGATGGACAACATGCTACTTTTTCCTTTTTTGTGTAAAACATCAGAATCCTTATCAAGAAGGATAAACTGATCAATTTCCTTCCTCATACATTCAGAGACCCAGGGTTTCCGTCAATGCTGGAATCTTAATCTAAAATGTCTATGCCAAATGCAAAAGAAAGGAGAGAAAAAAAAACCCCTCACATGACTGCTTAAAGCAGACAAAGTGCATCAGTGTGACTTAGTTACTATACGTCCATAAAAGCTATACAGAAATTACCATAAGACATAGGATAAGATCAGACTGATGTGAATAGGATTCCAACTACAAACCTCCATGGGATCATCACCCCCTTCCCACGCATTCAAATATATGATGAATAGAGATTTTCGACTGGAATCATTTTATTCATTTATTTTTTTTGAGCAGTGTATTTTCTAGCTTATGAATGTACGTCCTACACAAACACACTGACCTGTCAAAACTGTCATATGTTCAGAGACATTAATTTAAGAAAAAAAAAACTTGAAGGGTTTGGGGACCTGTCCTGAAATACACTGAGGCTCCATTTTTATACTTTGGACATTATAAATTTTTTTTTTAATACTTATCTGATCCCTGAAGGGAAATTGTTCTCTGCATTTACCCCATCCAGGTGTTAACACCCGGAGTAGTGTGCTGCCCCATTGAGGCGCAAGGGG
>JAOUQT010042120.1:0-11073 GCA_025769995.1 Xyliphius kryptos
TGACAATACATTATAGGTGGTATTAGGCCTCTTTAATTGGCTGGTCTTACAAAGCTTAACCTGGGGAGCCTAATTTTGATCTTACTGCTAAATTACCTTGATTATTAAGTTAAGAAAAGCTTTGTAGCAACTGAAAAGCACTTATTTTAACATATTAAATTTAACACACATACATTATATGTTAATCTTCATATAATTAACAAAGATGTGAATGAAAGCTTCATAGCTGTAGAATAAAATTACCATACCTGTAGGGATACATAAGTTATTGTACATGGAAAGGACACACTTAGGTTGTAGAAGGGCATGGTGCTAAAGAGGTGCAAACTATAAATGAAAAAAAAAGGATGTATTGCTATGAATTGCTATGCATGTGATGAAGTACAGTTACAAAGAGACAAAACTGAAAAACCCAAAATGCTAGAAAAAAAGTAATGGAATGTGGTAGTGCAAGGGCAAGAAGGCTGATGGGATGTGTGAAAAGATCACAGTTTACGCAGAATGAAATTGCAAACATTTCTGCCATTTCTCAGGGGGATCAGCCCAATGCAAACTTCCTCCTTGAGGTCAGAACAGTGTTGCTGCTTTGTGACTTAACTACTCAGCACATTATAGAAGCCTTCGACTTGATTTTACCATATTGTGTAATTTGTCTGCAGTGATGCGCTTGAACAGTTAACAGCTGCAATAAATGAAGCTAAGAAAATTAAGCCACATTGCCAGCCTTTGAAAATATTTATCTAGTTCAGGCATGAACAGACTTGGTCAGAGCTGCTGGAATTACAGTTGAGCCATAACATATGGCTTCTTTCTGTGATTGATGTCCAGTATAATGAGGTTGGAACCTCATGCTTCATGAGGTGCTACAGCCAGCATTCCATCACCTTGTCGATTAGTCAGTATGAAATGTTTATTATCCATCTCAAAAATTTACGTTACATTGGATTACTGGCTACAGGTTTACATTAAAGGTACATTTATTTTCAAACTGAAAGGCTCTGTCAAAATAGTTTCTGTTGGTGATGCGGTGTTGGAATGAATACATTTTTTTTAGTAAAAATAGCGCTATTAAGGTGTTGCAGTTCTTTAAGGAATCTATGCTATCTTACATTTACATTACATACATTTACATTTGGTCATTTAGTAGATGCCTTTTTCCAAAATGACTTTCAAGAATCCCAACTTGAAGACTGGGGTCAGAACACAGGGCTGATGGAGCACCCTGGAGCAATGAGGGTTAAGGGTCTTGCTCAAGGACCCACATTAGTAATACATTGTAATTGCTCAAGGACCCACATTAGTAACTTCAGTGGACCTGGGATTTGAATCCACAACCTTTAGATTGACAGCCCAACACCCTACCCACCAAGCTACCACGTGCACCAATGGTCTAATGGTGCAATTCTGTACTGTGTATTTTTGTATTTTATCTGTTAAATACCCAACATATTGTTTTACAACAGATGCTTGTTAATTCAAAGGTACCATTATATATACACACAAAGGTACACCTACAACCTCTAGACATGTAAAATCATCATTGCAATTACATTTGATTTGGTATTCACGCTATTTTGACTGCATATGAAACAAATCTGATATCATTTTGCACAGGATTTTTTACTAGACACAATGATTGACACTTTAGAACAGTCTTGGTGTTGCTCTGCTTCTTCTGACAGTGAATCTCCCGACTGTATGGGATTATTAAAACTGAAGACCACCAAAAGTGTCTGTAGTGTATTGTAGGGCCCAGTGTCAGAAAGCTAGATGCCTGTTATAGAGATCAGTGGATATCCAACAGGGCAGTGACCTCAAAAAGCACCAAGAAACTGTTTAAAACAAAGCACCTGAGTGCCAGGATTAAGTCCACACCTTTGGATCGATTTTAAAAAAGCCGAAGAAGCAAGGCTCCTAGAACGAAAAGAAAATTCGATGATGATTACAGGAGTTTATTTCACTTATCGTTCTCAAAGGATGTGTTACCAAGTATTCGATTCTAAATTAAAGAAAACAAACTTGCGAACACCAAAGCTATCGTAAACGCATCAGTTTGGTATATTCATGCTTCATGTTCTCTATTTAAGGTAAAAACCACCGCAAGTGAGTAAACAATCTTGTGAATGATTTCTCTGGTCCTCAATGATGAGGGTGACAAATGCTCCTAAGATCCTCTGGCATCCTATCAGACAAGGCTGCCATAGACAATGACATTATAGTACTCCCACTGACTAGAATTGCATCTCCAACATACAGCAGAAATAGCTGACCACTAAGTCTTGAGGCACCAATAGACTGTCAGCATGTTACTGCAACATACCTTGCTCAAGTTTAACCTGAGCTCTTACTACTTTTGAAAAAAAATACTATTTCAAAAATCCCAAACAGTGACAGAAAGGCTATTTTAAAGTTTATGAGCCTTGTTAAGAAAGCTTCTCCCCTAACATTGATTTTATTTCTATAAATGGCTAAAAGAAGCCCTGCTCCTTGTGAGTGGTGCTTACGGGTTGCAGTATACAGCTCTGTGGATTGATTCACATACTGTTCTGCCTGATCATGTTTTCCATTTTATGTCATTAATAAAATTAAAGACTAACTTGAGCCACGGTGCACTTATCTGATCAAACATTTTTTTTAATTGTACTTAAAAATCTAGCTGCTGCACTTTCATTCAGATTAGGTTATTAACATTCCGTCATAAGTGCGTTTTAATTATCTAAGCCTGATCTTATAAAAGTGTTATTCTGAAATTCTAGCAGTATTGCTAAAGATTGATCAAAATCTTTACTGACACCTAAATTATTTACAGATAAACTGAGTCTGATACATGGGCCAAGAGGTTAACACTGAAAAGACAGACAATTAAATTTTTCGCTGCACGTGTAGCAGCTTTCCCGTGGACCCTTGCTGCTGTGCCACCTAGTGTCTATTGTTATACTAATAAGTCGGAGTGTGTCTAAGATAAACAACTTTCCATCCCCTCACGTGTATATTGTTGGTGTTAGAAGTTTACAAAATGCCAGTGTAAGTCTGAAAATAACGGTGGTCACAACGTTTTATACTGGAAGCCAAGCATGGGAATGCCCCCTGTTTTTAGTCCTATAGAAATGAGATGCAGTGACGTAAATATAATATATATATATATATATATACTGAATAGGAATTAAATCCTATCTTATTTTTTCCTTGTGCAGATGTATCCTACACATACTGTACTAGTTTCTCCAGCGGTGAGCGGCTGGCAGAACGCACGCCAAATACTACGTAATCACGTTCACATGCCAACAGCAATAAATATATCTAACTATACCTTTTATCTTTTATGTTTTAATTATAAATACTGCATTTATTGCAGGTATTCACGGCACGCTGCTGCGCTAACGTTTTATACTGGAAGTCAATCACCGTTTGGATGCATCCTGATTTCATTCATAAATAAGAGAAGCAGAGATGTAAATAATATACACCAGATATTGATTATGAACATAAATCCTCAGCTTATGTTTTTCTTGGACAGACACACTTTACATTCACTGTCCTGACGCAAAAAAATGCTTCTGCAGCGGTGTAAGTGTGGCAGAATGCACACTAAATACTGCGTGATTACATTCACACGCCAACAGCAATAAATATATCTGACTGTACTTTTTATCTTTTGTGTTTATTTTAAATACTGGATTTATTGCAGGTATTATTTCAACGTTTTATACCTTAAGCCAAACACTGAAGTTTGAATGCATCCTGATTTCAGTCATTCATAAATAAGAGACGGAGAGACATAAATATTATTAATTCATGAATCAGATATACAGAGACAGTAATGTATAGGTAGGTTTTTATTCTCAAAAAATATTGTACTAACCAAACATTTCCTAATATTGTAATGTTTTTATTATAATGTGTATTTTATTATGAATATGAAGGTGCTGCACAACGTGCTGTCGTGCTAAAGTTGCATTGCTGACAGACATTTTGATTTTAATTTATTTTTCGTCACTGGATCGATCTTACAGAATTTAGCTGTAAAGGCTTTTTTTCACCAAGCATTTCACTGGCTGGGGTGGGTGGTGTGAATGGACTGTGACTCGTTATGCATATGAATAGCTGCCTAAAGACCCTCTGAGGATTAGAGAAATGGGGTTGCGAGGTTGCGAGGCTGTTATCCTCGCAACCTCAACTTTCCAGTCACGTGAGTGTTAAGATACTGATCTATCTCATTTGGGTCTGATAAGATCCTGATCTACCTAAACTACCTTTTGAGTGAGTACTGGTTTTGTTCTCTAATTTCACAGATTGTATAGTGTCAGTCTGAAAGTGGAAGGATGCCTACTCTTGTGAATAAAAATGTAATAACTGGTTATTTAAAAAATAGCTCAAATATGCAATTTGTTCATCTTCTTTTCTAGAGCCTATAAAAGACTGAAGAGCTGAACCAGAGTGCCTGAAGGTGCCATTTATCTCTGTAGCCATGTCCCACTAGCAAGCATCAGTCATGCAGAACATGTCTGAAGATCTTATTGACTGCACTATTAACCACAATATTCACCAATACCTCTTCTCCTGGACCTACATCTTAATCTTGCTGGTGGGCTTTCCTACCAACGCCTTCTCACTTTACCATGCCTGGTTACAAGTAAAGGCTCGCAATGAGTTGGGCATCTACCTGCTTAATCTCACAGTGTCTGATCTGTTGTACCTGGCCTCACTGCCACTCTGGCTGCAGTACATTTTTCAGGGTGATGACTGGAAGTTTAGCGAGTGGGTCTGCAAAGTTTGTGGATTCCTTCTTTATGAGAACATTTATGTCAGCATTGGATTCCTGTGCTGCATTTCCATAGACCGCTATCTCGCTGTTGTTTACCCACTTCGTTTCACATCACTCCGTACCATGAAAGCGGCAGCATTGGTCAGTAGCTTGGTGTGGCTGAAAGAGCTCGCGTTGGGCGTTAGCTTCTTCCATCACAAAGAACTTAGCAAGGACAAGTCCAATCAATCAGTGTGTTTTGAGCACTACCCTATAATGGAGTGGGAAAAGCCTATCAACTACTATCGTTTCTATGTGGGCTTTCTGTTTCCATTTGGTATACTTTCACTGTCATATTTCCGGGTTCTTCGTGCTGTTGGCAAGAGCACAGGAACACAATCTGCACAGAAACGTCGAATCAAACACCTGGTTACAAGTACCATTGTAATCTTCCTGGTTTGTTTTTCACCATACCACATCTTCCTTCTAGTGAGGACACACTTCGAAAAGGAATGCTCCTTTATAGAGAAGATCTTTAATTACTATCATTTCTCTCTCCTACTTACGAGCTTAAACTGTGTGGCTGACCCAGCACTCTACTGCTTTGTCAGTGAAAGTGCCCAGCATGGAATTCAACAGGCAATGGATTCCTGTGCCCATGTTTTCTGCTGCTGCTTCAAATGTGAAGGCAGCTATAACACAAACTCCACAGACGGAGCAGCCCCTAACAACAGCAGTATAGGTACACCTGTAATCACCCTGCTGCAGAAGACTAAAGTGGAAAATATAAATACTTGAAATAAATTTAAAAGTTGGACTTCTCATTAACAAAAAGGAATTTCCCCTTTTTATTTTAAAGATTGTAGTCTTGGTGTAGAAATGTATGTATTATTTGCCTGTATTATGTTGTTTTAACAACATGTAAATCTCAGGGACTGCTTTTGAGGACACAAATCAGTGTTCTGAACGATCACAATTTTCATACTGACTTCATTTCTGTGGTAAGCTGCCTGAATGTTAAACTGAAAATATGGGGGGGAAAGGCAGTCAGACGTTATTGATTACACAGTACCCAATGTTTTTTTTTTTTGTGTTTGTGTTTTTTTTTTTTTTTTTTTTTTTTTTTTTTTTTAAAGTTAATGTCATGAATATAAGTGAAATATTGTACAACTTCAAAAGCCTATGCTCCTATGTCAGTTGAGTTATTCTGTGAGGTCTCTTGTTGCCTAAAACATATTCAGAACAGAAAGAACAATGGTTATATATTGTAAAGACTAGCATGAATACTGCATTGATGTTTACCAGTGCTGAGAAAGTTTTGGGGGTTTTTTGTTTTGTTTTTGTTTTTTTGCCAAAACTGCATTCAGTTACAAGGTTTACATACTACAGTGTATTACAAAAGTGAGTACACCCCTCACATTTCTGCAGATATTTTAAGGATGTCTTTTCATGGGACAACACTGACAAAATGACACTTTGACACAATGAAAATTAGTAGCAGGTTTTGGGATTTACATTATATTGAGGGACACATGAACTCCAATATGTGCTGTGAAATACTGAAGCAGAGCATGATTCTCTCCCTCTGGAAACTGACCTGCAGGGCTGGATTCCAGCATAATAATGACCCCAAACACGCCTCTAAGATGACCGCAGCTTCATTGAAGAGGGTAAAGGTGAGGCTAAGGGAAAAAGGCCAAGCATGTTTCCAGACCTAAACCCAATAGAACATCTTGGGGGCATCCTCAAGCGGAAGGTGGAGGAGCGTTAAGTCTCAGATATCAGCCATCTTCGTAATGTCGTCATGAAGGAGTGGCAACCTGTGATGCTCCGGTAAACTTCATGCCCTGGAGAGTTAAGGCAGTTCTGGGAAATAATGGTGGCCACACCCAATATTGACACTTTAGAAACTTTCACTAAGGGTGTACTCACTTTTGTTGCTGGAGGTTTCGATATTAAGGGCCGATTATTTTGATGGAAGAATAGATTTACACATATTTTTACTGTGTCGAAGTGGCATTTTGTCAGTGTTGTCCCATGAAAAGATTTATCTAAATATCTGCAGAAATATGGGGGGTGAACTTAATTTTGTGATGCACTGTATGTCTTTTTATATCAAGATATGTATACAGTATAATAAATTATACTTATTAATGCATGAGGCGGACTGTATTTAATGTGATCTGGGTATATGTGTTAACTCTACATACATTTATTTGATGTACACATTTTGGATATGTTTTTTTTTTTTTTTTTTTTTTTTTCTTTTAAATTTATTTAAGTAAAGTTTTTGTGTTTGGTTTAAATTTGCTCATTACTTTCGTTAAACACCTGTGGAATGTTATATATGCAACTCATCTCAGCAAAACTCATTATCCATAAAAGAAACATTTATTATTAATACATTTCCTTCAGACCTTTTTTACTTAAATATTAAATTTATACAGACTATAATGTACAGTTTTGCACATTAACACACTGTGTAATATCATGATTCAGATGATATTCTATGATGAGTCTAAAATATATTTGTGAGTAAAATGCACAGCCACTACACGATAACTGTATAACATACAATACAGTACATTATGCCATATTTGCATTGACAAGGTTACATTTCCCATTGACACCACTGTAACTAACTCCTCATGAAAAGTAAACAGCCCAATGTAAACCTTAAAAAAATGTCATTTTTGTGTTTTGTTCTGAATGTACACTATGAGATGTACTTTGTAGTGCTTCAGTTACAGGCTTTCTTTACATACTTTGTTAGTCCTGATTTTCGTTGGACCACAACAGTTCAGATGGTGGTATTGTGATAAGTAATTTTCAGCATCACAGTGACACAGTATCACAGTGTTGAGTAAATGTGTATTACATTGTAATGCATGCAGTGCTGCTGCAATTACATGGTCATCGCAGAAATGACAGTAGTGTTCCTGTAATGTAGTGGTTGACGTGAAAGGCCCTCGGTTTGAAGTTGGGTGGAAACATGGTCATTTTCTTCTTGGGGCAGTCAATTACTTGTCCTTTCAATAAGCTCTGTGGTCATGCAGTTTCTGATCATTAGCGAACTGAGTAGAGGACAACGTATGTAAAGTACTCAAATACTTTTGTCATTGTTGAACCACAAAGGAAAAAAAACATCTGCATATCACGTAAAACTAATAAAAGATACATAAAGCGGACTGTAGAAACAAAACAAGGTACCCGTTTTTGAGTGGACATTTCAATAAATACGTATAGTTACTCCAAAATTTGTAGACATTTTTTTAAAGACCATGTTTGTGATTTACTCGCAAATGACTGCCCTTTTCGCATTTTGTATTAATGCGTCAAGACGTGGGTCAGAACTGGAGTTTCCTCAACTGTTGACCTATTACACAATACATTATTCACAGAACTAATCATGGGCGTAGGAAAACATTAATGCTGAAAGTTTTAAGTACATGAGAACATGAGAAGTACTCTGCCAATAATGGTTCAATGGAGTGCATCTGTGATTTATTTTGAAACATTTTTTAAAATGTATACGTTACACTTTATTAACAAATATTCAATTTTAAAAGGAAACAAACTATTAGTAGCAGAGTTGTGACATTTTGTAGTAAACCTACACAAAGGAAGTCCTTAGTGCTAATTTTAACATCTCATTGAGTATATGAGGAAGTTGACTGGTTAATGACGTTACAGCTTAACTGTCAGCAAGCTACCTGCCCACGTTGATTTTTTTCGTATTGACATTAATAAAAATATATATATTTATTAAGCAATTGACAACTGAATTTATGGAGTCTTTTCTGTTTTTATATAGTTTTATATATTTGAGCATTTAAACAGATCAGGATGTCAGTATGAGTTTGGTTAATGAGTGCTGCTACTTGTCCTGGTTAACTCTTTTATGGTTAAATAAAAATGGATTTAAAGATTTTTAACATTAAATATTTTTAACGATTATAAAATGTGACTGCCTGTAAAAAAAAGGCCAACTGATGATAGAGTAGGATCTTATTCCGAAAGCTCAAAGAATGAAGTGAATGTGGGGTTAGCATAGTAAAATTTTTTAGTAGCCATGGTGATTATATTTTTCCATGTAATGTGTTCTGATGTGGTAAGTGGAGAACCACAAACAAAAATGCCTGGGTTGATTCAAGCTTATCCTATGAAGACTTTTAGCCTTTTTTTATGAATCCACAGTTTTACACTCGTGACTTTTTGCCCTTTGCACAGCTACTCACACAGACCAAGTTACAGTATTAAACCACTCTTTTTGGTTCATACATACAATAAAAACAAGAAAAAATGAAAACAGGCTAAACTTTTCATTGGGGGAAATTGAAAAAATGTTTACACTGTTAGCATACCCATTAGCATAATGTTTTTTAAAATAGACACCATTTACTTTGAAGTAATCAATGAGCAATGGAATAAGTGTTAGCTATGCGTGAGATTAAATAGAAATGAAAAGGTCATTAAAAAACACAGAACAAAAACATTTTTTTTAATTCCAGTGTAGACTGTTTGAAGGAAGAGCTGAATAACTTGATGTTGTGAGAACATTGTCAAATGTAGGAAAATCATACTTGTGTTTTCGACAGCAAATACTTGAATTAATTGTTTTATGATTGTTAACTTTGTTACAAACAACAACGTTATCGTCAACACTAACTTGCATCAAACTTGAAAGTTTTATATATAGTTTTTGTGCTTTCTTTTATGATTTATCCAGAAGAAAACCACAAATGACCAACCAGGAATTTTACACAAGCTACTGCTTCTTTAATAGTTGAAAAGCCCTGATAGACAAGGCACATTATTGGTCACCAGCACTACTATAAATGTATGAAATGTTGAGTATTAAACCTGTAAGAACTCTGAAGGCCTGGTTGCTCATGAAGCTTACCATCATTCAAACTGCAGCAGAAATGCAAGTGGGTGCAAAGGTTTACAGGTTGAATGACCTAGTTTCATTTTACAAATTCCCTATCAAAGGGCGAGAACCATTTATGGTAAAGAAGCAGCTCAGTACAAGATTAAAGATAGAGATAGAAATGATACACATCAGATTTGCCTTGGAGACCCAAAATGAGCAGTAAGCATTATTTTAAAAACGATTTTAAAGCAACCAGTTAGACATCAGTCAACTATAAATATCAACAGATTATTACAATTTCTCAGCTTATTTAGTCAAGTATGATTAGGGTAATTCCCGTTTTAACATTTACAATTTAACACTTGTTTTTACATTGTTTAAAGCTATTATTTTTAAGTCTCTGCAGCTCCAACATTCCCGTCTACAGGTAACCAGGATGATGGACGAAGGAAAAGCATCCAGGAAAAACATACCGCCATCAAGAAAGAACATGTAGGTGATTATACACTGGCGAGCAATGGACTCTCAATGGGTTTAGAGCCATGTGCTTCAACAGAGGAGGATTTGTGGTTTTTCTTTTCCTGTTTCTTCGTGTGCACTACCCCGCCTTGTTTGTATGTTCATGTGAGGTGGAAGTGGCCTGCACTGAGCATGCAAGGGTAAAGACGACTGACATGGTTGTGGCACTGCTTTCTAGGGTCTTCCAAAGCCAACATAGAATATTGGCATATTGGTTCAGGATGTTGCCACACCACAAACTGCCCTTAAACATGCTTTAACCTACTTTGCTCCATTAAATGTCAAAGCTGGCACTTGCCAAGCTTTAATAAACCCAGACTTACTGGCTCACTTAAATGCTGGGCAGAGCAGTGAGAGACATGAACTTAAAGTGATGTGCACCTGTTGATGCTTGTGACCCTCAAACACAATGGGGTAAATTCATTAATAGTGTATGTTAATGCAATTATTTTTTATCTGCTTATTGGAGTTATTATATGAGGGCATAGCTGCATTTGTCATGCGGTGTGGGAGCTTATTGTGGAGCTTGTAAGGTAGTTGGAGCTTATTGTGCCGCTGTGACTGCGGTATGTTTTATCCAAAATGATACTGTTGGTTTTGTTGAATTGTTGTCTTAATGTGAAACTGATTTGGTATGTCACCTGCCCACGCTTAAAGGTCAGCCCCAGAACCTGAGCAGTGTATGGAGCTGTGAGGGTAGAGTTCTGCCCAGGTGAATGCTCCTGTGTACAGTGGTCCAATCCTGTGTTGCCACTGTGTCTAATTGGTTAGCACGTGTGTCTCTCAGCGCTGGGGATTCCCAGTTCGAATCCCAATCTGGATGGAGTTTCCATGTTCTTCGCGTGTCTGTGTGGGCTTCCTCCGGGTTCTCCGGTTTCCTCCCACAGTCCAAAAACATGTATTCAAGGTGAATTAAATGCTTTGAATTGCCTATAGT
>JAOUQT010042129.1:0-11073 GCA_025769995.1 Xyliphius kryptos
ATATGATGGGACACACACCTTCCAAAGAGTTCCACTTTTGTCTCATCGGTCCACAGAATGTTTTCCCAAAAGTCTTGTACTTTGGAAAAATTGAGACAAGCTTTAATGTTATGCAAGGACTGGCACGAGCTTTGTTTAGTTTTCTTCTTGGAACTTGCGGGTCATTTTTGCACAGTCACTTTCTGATGGTGGAGGCATGAACTCTGACCTTAACTGAGGCAAGTGAGGCCTGCAGTTCATTGGACGTTTATTCAGGTTTTTTTTGAGACCTCTTGGATGAGTCGTCGCTGTGCTCTTGTGGTAATTTTGGGTGCCCAGCCACTCCCGGAAAGGTTCACCACTGTTCCATGCCATTTGTGGATAATGGCTCTCACTGTGGTTCCCAAAGCTTTGTAAATGGCTTTATAACCATTTCCAGACTGATAGATCTCAATTACTTTCTTTCTTAATTGTTCTTGAATTTCTTTGGATCCTCGGCATGATGTGTATCTTTTAATGCTGTGAGTTTTTTGGTGGACTTCACTTTGTCAGGCCGGTCCTATTTAAATGGTTTCTCGATTGAGAACAGGTATGGCTATAGAAAATGTACTCAGTGTGATAAACCACAGTTATAGTATGTTTTAACCACTGTATTTGGTCACCCACAAACAAGCACGATTTTTAGCTCTTATAGACCTCTAACCAGAAGCACTGCTGTCCTCCAGTTGTTACCTGGATAAATGGTACGTGTTTGACCTTGTTATCTGTATAAAGACGCCTGTCCACAGCCTCAAACAGTCAGACTCCAAACTCAACCATGGCCAAGACCAAAAAGCTGTCAAAAGAAACCAGGAAGAAACTTGTAGACCTGCACCAGGCTATGATGAGTAAATCTACAATGGGCAAGCAGGTTGATGCGAATAAATCAACTGTGGGAGCAACTGTAAGAGAATGGATGTCAGGTGCGCGAGGCACACCTGCCTTATTTTTATGTTCATGTTTCAGTTAGTTAACTCCTTTCATCTACTTAGTTAAGTAGCTGTTTCATGTTAATTGGTTCCCCGTTTGTCACGTGACAGGGACTTTTATTTTATATACTCTCGCTTTCCGTTTCGTCCCTGTCCGGTATTGTTTGTTTATAGTTTATGTTGCGTGTCGGTCGGTTTGGCTATGTTCCGTTCCTTTAGCTTCCATGCTAATAAAGCGCACTCTTGTGAATCCTCACCTGGTTACCTGCTCCTTCCAGTTCCCCTCCGTGCGAGCTACCTGTTTCCTCTACCGGCACGCAGACGTAACAATGCATTAGACTGGCAAACTCTACACACAGAGTTACAGCCATCTGGAGACCAGGCCACTGAATGAGTGTCATTTTTAAACACTCTTCAAAACATTACGACTCTAATAAAGCAAATCTATTTATATTAGAACCACTTACATGTAAAGGTATCCCAGTAGTTTTGTCCTTATATTGTACCTACCCAGAATAACATCACTATAACATCACTGTACCAACATGAAGATGGAGTCTTACCAATGCGATCAAGTCGATCCAGAGCCACGGTCTCAAAAGCTCTTCTCATCATGGGGTACTCCTCCAGCACCTCATTGAAATTATCCACAGAGAGTGAGTAGAGACGGCAGTATGTATCCGCTCGGACACTGGCTGTGCGCCTTCCTCGTGTCAGCAAACAGATTTCTGTAATAAAGCGAATCAACTCGATGATTGAAAAGACATCTATAAATGAACTAAATTACAGGCTACAACGATATATATATATATATATATATTTACTGCATAATAACCTGCAGATTGTTCTATGGTTTCCAAATCAGTGTCTATAGCTCTTTCTGTCTTTTACAATGTTCTTCATTAATGCACTTGTTTAAGCACTTAAACTGAATCCACTTGTAGTTGGTGTATCATGAATTATATTAAGTAGTATTATCTAAACGACTGGCCAACTCTGAAGTTTTCGGGAGTGACGTTTCTGTAACAGGAAGACAGTTCAGTGATGTGTTTCACATCAGCTATAATGAATACACTGAACGAGCACTTCATCAGAGACACACATCTCAAAGCACTCCAGTCCACCTTAAGCTTTTGAAACCACAGCAATCAAAAGATTGCACTTGGTGTTAAAATGATTCTGTAGGAATATCAGCCCACAACTTCTTACAGTTGCTGACAATCAGAAGGAAGTACTTGACTTTACAGTACGGTACTTAGACCGAGGCACACTATATGATAAGAGCTGTGTAGATCAGGGAAGCAGATAGAACATGTCTCAATACTTTTGTCCATGTACTTTACATTTAATAAAAACTTTTTGAGAAAAATCCAGATGCTGAAGTAGCAAACAGTTCAAGCGCCGTGCCCAGAACAGAAAAGACACAATTTATGTTCATTTCAGCAGACAAGCTCACGGTGAAGTGATGTCTCCTTACCATGAACTATTGCTGAACTTGTAAACCTGAGAAGGTTCAGAGCAAAAAAAACAATGAACCCCTATACTCGAACCCTCAGAGGTTGATAATAAGTGGAAGTGAATCACACTCCTCATAGCTTTTGCAAGAAAATATGAATTTTCTGTAATCCAAAGCTGGAGCACTTAATACCATTTTCTGAGCTTAGAGAGCTGGCAGACCTCATCTGTCATGGTGGATCAGGAAAATTAGGCATCATTTTCCAGCCGCGCTGCTGTTTCAGTTTGGCAAAGTGAGCCTCTGAAACCTTCGGAAGGCCTGGACCTTTCCTGTGTTTCTACCCAGCTCAGCGCATGGGTGTTTGGAGGGGGTCTGTGATGACCCAGCTGGGCTTAAGAGATCGAGTTTTACCCTTGTCGCTGCGCTGTATGCCAGGGATGAGCAGGAGAACCAGCCGTGCTGTATTACATGCCCCATCTGGCCACTGAACAACCAATATCCCTGACCCACTTTGGCTTCTGCGTGCCATGTGACATGAGTCCAATTTGTGCATTTAGACGGTCTTTCTCTCACTGTGTGTTTGTGCGTGTGTATGTGTTATTTGCTTGTATGTAACTAACTTGCTCCAAGACCACGTCTGTACTAAATTAAAACCATTAAATAATACTTTAATACTGAAGTATTGTGGTTTCATCTTACTGCAGAATTCAATACAGAAATATGAAGCTTTGGCTACTGCACCATGAGCTAATCTTAACTTAGAAGACATGATTTTTAGTTTTGCCAGTTTATCTAAAGTCTCTTTTTTCATCAGAAGTCAAGCAATACAAGCAGCTTATGAATTAAAGCATGTCTGCCATGTGTCTGGTGTTCACACACAGTTCTTAAATATGCTAAGATGTTAATCTAAGATTCTTGACCTTTCAGTGTGTGAAGGGTGTTTGTTTTGCAGTGTACTGTACAAATACTACTGACCACTCCAGGGTGTTTCCCCACCTTGTGAGAACTGGGATAAGCTCCAGCAGCCCCCACAAGACAAATAGGAATATGTAGCTTTAAAATTGATGGGAAAAAACATGTATCCTTGACAACTGATATTACACACTGTGACATTTTGCTAACCCTCTGTGCGGTTTATTATGGAACATTAATACAAAACATATGTTTGTGTCCAGAGCCAAATACATTAATAAACGCATACGATCTTTTATTGATGAGTTGTTTAACAACCAGACAGATATGTGATTTTGATTTTACATCCTTTACAACTGAGAACACCATGGATACGATGACAGGATCCAGTAATACATTGCAGATGCAGACATTTATGATTAAAACTCCTCCGTCGTCCTTACTCTCCTCACTCTTTAAACTGCTCAGATTTTTTTCTCAGTATTGGATCAAACCTGCAGGCTAGAAATGGAATCTTGTGAAATCACACTGACCTCTGTCTCTGTTTGCTCCCACTCCAAACCTTCCCCTGCACTTCATCATCCACATTAGCCTTAGGAACCCAAGGCACTTCTTTCTGACGCAGCCGCCTTGTGACTCACCAAAAGAATAAGAAAATCCTGTGTAATCCTAAACAGGCTTACAGAGTACCAGAGCTTCAGGATGCCCTTATCAGCCCACCTCCTGCTGAGCTCCACAGATCATAAACATTACCATGCTCTTCTCCCGCACACTATAGGCAACCTTCTATTTTCTACTAGTGGAATACCTGTGCTTTGCTATGGAGGGGAACTTGACAACAACATAAAAGTTAAAAGGCAATTGTTTTTGAACTACTGAAAAAAAAATGTTTTTTACACTGCTCAAAAAAATAAAGGGATGCTTCCTAACTGGACAAGTTGATTTCACAAAAGTGTGGTTGACTTGGAGTTACATTGTGTTGTTTAAGTGTTCCTTTATTCTTTAAGCAGTGTATTTAAAATAGCTGTTACCCACTTTTTTATAGGTATGTTTTATTGAATTGTGCGACAATTTCTATGCACTAAGCACCTTGCGTCTTCCCATCCACTTTAACCATTCACCATTCCCTATGTGCTAAGCTTCTTGAATCTTCCCCTCCACTCTACACATGTGCCAGTTGCTATATGCTTAACCCCTCACGTCTTCCCCTCAAATCAACATGTGCGCCAATTGCTATACGGCAATCGCCATACACCAAGCACCTCGCACCTTCCCCTCCACTCTACCCGTGCACCAATTGCTATAAGCGAAGCACCTCGCATCTTCCCCTCCACTCTAACAAAGCGCCAGTCGCTATACGGCAAGCGCCTCGCATCTTCCCCTCCACTCTACCATTCGTCAAATGCTATACGTCAAGCTCCTCGCGTCTTCGCCTCCACTATACACATGTGCCAATCGCTATATGCTTAGCTCCTCGCGTCGTCCCCTCCACACACCCGTGTGCCAATCGCTATACACAAAGCGAGTTACATCTTGCCCTCCACTGTACCATTGCACCAGTTACTATAGAGATGACACACACAAATGTCACCCTATATTATTTACACATTAAAAAATTTAATCTGTGCGTAAGCCATCCTGTCGACCTCCTCTTGCCACTGCACACAAGCAAAAACGTCTCCAGTGGGCCAAACAATACATGAAGACTGATTTCAAAACTGTTTTGTTCACCGATGAGTGCCGTACAACGTTCGATGGTCCAGATGGATGGAGTGGACAATGGCTGGTTGATGGACACCACATGCAAGCAAGGCTACGGCACCATCAAGGAGGAGTTGGAGTAATGTTTTGGGCTGGAATCATGGAGAGAGAGGTTGTCGGCCCCTTTAGGATCCCTGAAGGGGTAAAGATGACTTCCCTAATGTATGTGGAGTTTCTCAAACAGTACTTTCTGTTCACGAAGAAGAACCGTGCATTCCGTAGCAAGATCATTTTCATGCATGATAATACACCGTCTTATGCTGCAAAGAACACATCTGCATCTCTGCCTGCTATGGGCATCAAAGGGGACAGACTTATGGTGTGGCCCCCATGCTCGCCTGACCTCAACACCATTGAGAACCTCTGGAGCATCATCAAAAGGAGTGTCTATGATGGCGGGAGGCAGTTTACATCTAAGCAACAGCTCTGTGAGGGTATTCTGTCCTCATGCAAAACAATCGAAGCAGATAGCATTCAAAACCTGACAAATTCAATGGACGAGAGAGTTCAGAAGCTCCTTTCGAACATGGGGTCCTATGTGCAAATGTAACATCACCTAGAATAATGTTTTGACTTGAAAACTGTTTGATTTTAGTTTGTAATAATCTGCTAATGCTTATAATATTACAAATGACCATTTTTTTGTTCTTTATAAAACTGAAATGGTTGAAAACTCTGCTGTGCATATTAATTTGGAACATGCATTTGGAGTGTTTTTTTTTTTTTTTTTTTTTTAAATATACTGTTGGAAATTGGAAGTTTGTTCAAAAACCTTTCAATTGTACTCTAATACTTGACTGAAAAATTACAATGATTGCAATCCATATAGGTAATTTTGAAAAATCTGAGAAAATATTTTTTGATTAATAATTTAGAACACTGTGTATGACAAGTTTGAAAATAGGTTAAATCTCTAAATATAATAACACATATATTACTCTCATTACAGGAAAAACTGCATGGGCTGCTTGTCTGTACTCGGTAACGTGGTCATGGGCGCTCTGATAGCTCCAATCATGTGGCTCAGTGTGGCGTTACTAAACGGAACATTTTATGAATGTGCTGTGAGTGGAGTAAATGAAGAATGGGTTCTAAACTGGTTCTGTAAGAACTTCACCAGCACATGCAAGGATGAGCTGGCCAAAGTGCCCTGTAAAACCTCCAATTTACCAGTGGCAGCAACGAATGAGCTTCTGCTAATGCTGCGAGCCCAATCACAGGTGAGGATATGTTTATTCATTCATTCACTATCTTCCGCAGGGATTGTAGAGGGGTTCCCCATGCCCATCCAGGGGGGTGAAATTTTCAGACACTGGGGAGATACACTCTAGATAGGGTGCCAATTTATCGCTGGGCACACACACACATACACACACATATTTACTAGTGGCCATTTAGCAGACGCTTTTATCCAAAGCAACTTCATAATGTTGGCCAGCTACATAAATTTGGAGCATGGAATTGTCCAAAATGTCTTGGAATTCTTTTCACTGAATCTAAGGGGCCAAGCCCAGCTCCTGAAAAACAACCCCACACCTTAACTCACCGAACTTGCAGTCAGACAAGTATTGTTCTCCTGGCAACCACCAAACCCAGACTTGTCCATCAGATTCTCCTTTGTCAGTCCAAAAAACGTGTCTCCACTGCTCTAGAGTCCTGCATCCGACGCATTGCATTACACTTGGTGATGTATAGCTTGGTTGCAGCTGACCTATTATGGAAACCCATTTCATGAAGCCCTTTTTTCATGAAGCTCTCTGCGCACTGTTGTTGAGCTAATCTGCAGGCCACATAAAGTTTGGAGTTCTGTAGTGATTGACTGCAGAAAGTTAGCAACCTCTTTGCACTATGTGTGTCGGCATCTGCTGACCCCGCTCTGTCAGTTTAGGTGGAATAACACTTTGTGGCCGAGTCAGTGTTGTTCCCAAATACTTCCATTTTGTCATAATACAGTTGACAGTTGAATGTTGATTATTTAGGAGCAAGAAAATTCCACGACTGGATTTGTTGCACAGGTGGAATCCTATTACAGTTTCACGCTGGAATTCACTAAGTTCCTGAGAGACACATTATGCGACACAAATGTAAAAACAGTCTGCATGTTTAGGGGCTTCATTTTATACACCTGTGGCCATGAAAGTGTTTGGAACACCTGATTCTGATTAATTGGATGGGTGAGCAAATACTTTTGGCAATAAAGCGTATTGTAGGTGGTGCTTTGCCTTTAATGTTGCTTATTAAGTTGAAGACACAATTATGAAAAATATACAACCCAGATAGACATGCCATTTTACAGTGGTACAAATCTGATGCCTGCAACACATTCCAGTAAGTTGGCACAGAGGCACTATGTTGAATCACCTTGTATTTTAATTTAACTAAATTGTCGGCTACACATTTTCAAACAGAAAACTTGCCTATTCTTGCTTAATACAAATTAGTATTTCCACAGCTGTCCATAAGGACCACAGATTCTCTTTTTTATGATGCGTCATACAGTATTTATAGAAAATGGAGACTGTTAGGGGGCAAGCAATCGCCTGTTTTCTCTATGAGTTCACACTTTTTAGAACATGCAGAAAAAGCATGACATTGGAAAAGACATTTTCTTGTTGGCAGCTTAATGTCTCAATAAAATTCGGACAAATGTCTTCGAGTCAGAGGTACTTTCACACATATGCAGGTCACTTATTCCTTATGTGATTAAGGGTACTGGATGTCAGCGTCTGGATGGTCACTTCTATATTTTGCATGAAGTACTCTTTGACAAGTTCTTTTTGTGATCTAAAAAGTTTACATAACTTCATATTGTATCATCTGGGCCCAAAAAAATTATTCTGTAATTTTTTTAAGTATCCATGTTTGTTGACAGAACAAGGTGTGATAAGCTACAACTCATCTTTCCTTACAACATCTAAACTCCAATAGTTGGAGATTTTATACCCAAATTATTATATGTTTAAAATAATTGTAATACCACCGTTACTCCTATTTCCCATTTTTTCTTTTTTAATGTTTAGCCAATTTATGGAGTTTTTACGGTTTATTCTCAAAACTGTCAACAGCCTCAATGTTTAAATGACGTATTTGACTTTCTGAATGTTACATTTTCTGCGTATTAAAACATTTTCTCTGCAGAGAGAACTACTTCTTTAGTATCAGCATAATGGGCAGAAAAGTTAAATCTATGATGTAAAGTGTCTTGCAAAAGTATTCTTACCCCTTCATAACTTTTCCATATTTTGTTACATTACAACCACAAACATAAATATATTTCATTGGAATTTATTGTAAAAGACCAACACAAAGTCGTATACAATTCTGAAGCGGAAAAAAAATTATAAATGATTCAAAACATTTTTTACAAATTAAAAACTGAAAATGTGTGGTGTGCAAAAGTATTCAGCTCCATTTTCTCTAAGTGCAGCCAATTGTATTTAGTAGTTGCCTGATTAAGTGAATTTTGGGGCGTAAATGGCATCATGCCAAAGAACACACCAGACAGGACAGGAATAAGGTTGTGGAGAAGTTTAAAGCAGGCTTAGGCTATGAAAATATTTCCCGTGTTTTGCACATCTCACAGAGCACTGTTCAATCCATTATCTGGAAATGGAAAGAGTATGGCACAACTGTAGACCTACCAAGACAAGGCCGTCCACCGAAACTCACATTGTAGGTTGACTAAGAGTTCTGCCAAACCCCACTGAAGATTGTGAATAGAAACTGGAACAGTATTTGTAAACTTTATTTTGACCAACATCAACAAATCACCAGTTTTTTTGGCTGAATTCCTGCACACAGACAAAATTTGCCAAATGTCCAAGTTACTGACATTTGCAAGTCAGGTGTCCACATAATGCTGGCTCTGCTACACAAACACATGGCAACCTAATTTGTTTAATTACAGACCGTCTTTTTTCTTTCAGATCCTGGGCTGGGTGCTGATCATTAGTTGTGCTATGGCTGCTCTGATTGGTACATGCTACAAAAACTGCCGCTCTGAAGTCAGCTACCTGCAGCTGACCTTCTGGAAAGTGTACATGGAAAAGGAGAAGGAAAAATTTGAATCATTTGCGGATTCATACGCAGATCGCCTAGCTGAACGCAACATGAAGAGCTTTTTTGAAAACAAAGAACCAGAGGCCTTTCCCTTTCCCAACCACAAAGCTTGGGAACAGATCTCAACCCTTAACACATTTACTCATAGTGAACAGTACTATAGCACTCTGCATAGATATGTGGATTTTCCTGACCGTGACTACAGTCCTGAAAAAATCCCACTAGAAATGGAACACAGCATTGAATAGTGTCCTAAAAACTAACAAACATTATTAACATTATCATTTAAACTCTACTTCAATCAACTGACTTGCCTGTTTGCCAACTAGCAGAAAATAGCCCTTAAAGCCAAAACAGTCAGCAGTGTATCATTTTCTCAGGTTTATAAAACAATTGTCTCTTTGCAATGTGGCTTGTATTGCTCCATAAGCGTACTTATAAGTTTATTACAAGCTCTTTAAGTCTTTTAAATAATTAAGAGATTCTTGACTATTTTTATAATGTTATTTTTTATGGTGCTTTTAATTATAAACAGTTACTCAAAACAGCTTTACAGAATCAACAAAGATAATGGAGCATTTTTATTACCTATAAAACATATAGTGCTCAAATTATATGTGAGTAAATAAAGGACAGCAAATCATAAGCAGTCCTAAAAACATTCCCTGTTGAGAAGCTTTTGTATGTCAGTGGGAAGATGTCACTTAACCAAAGCATATTTGGGAGTTCAAACAGATGCTGGATGACCGATTTAGGTCCAAAGGTGTTGCACTTAAGACTCTATAGACATTATAGTTCTTATGCCAAAATTATGCATAGTCAAACTATTTATAATAATCACATATCATTTATTTTACAAATTACACTTTAAACCTCCTATGGTCCAGAATGAGCACACAAACACAAGAGATACCTGAATTTATTTGACATATTTTCTTAAATAATTACATTTGGTTTTAAATAGGAAGGTTAATAGACATTGTTTTGGTGAAACTGACACTTTTTGTGTCATTGTTGCTCTTATTTTAATTTTATACTTAATATTTTAATTTAAAAGTAGACATTTTGTAGATCTTAGATATTAATTAGATATTATACAGACATAGAAAGTCCAAGACTGGATACTGTATGTTTCAGTTCTAGTCTTAGACTGACAAAAATCTCTGAAAAGTTTTAACTGTTATTATTTCTCTAAAATTGAATTTGTGGAAGACATAACCCAAAAGATTTAACAAACTGAAGCTTCACTACATAGTAGGGATCCAATCATTTTGTTTCCAGTCATTGATTTAATTTTGCACAGCTGTATTGACATAAAATCAGCCTTCAACAATCTGGGGGTTACACCAACTGCACCAAATCAAAGTTTTGCTTCTCTGTTCACAGGGATATGCACTATGTGAGCAAAAGTACTGGGTCACACCATTTACCACGATTAAAATAAGGCACTCTATACAATTGAATTAACACAGACGTGTAAAAACAAGCACTTAACCATGTATTTTTGACAGTTATAATCAGTTGTAATCTTTCCACTTTGTGGGAAAAGTTTGGGAAAGGCCCTGAACTTTTTCAGCATGATTGTACACCAGTGCACAATGTAAGGTTCATACAGGCATATTTAGGTGAGTTTGGTGTGAAAGAACTTGGTTGTCCTGCACTGAACCCTGACTTTCACTCCAGTGAATGCATTTGGGATGAATCACCACTAAACCTTCAAAGTCTTGTAAAAATCATAAAGTGTTACAAAGGGGGAGCAACTTTAAAAGCCCCTGCAGGTGTAATACATATAGACATTTGCATGTATCTTGTTCATCTTGTATTCAGTTATCTTATTCCTTTATGAGAGTTGCGGGGGGGAGGGGGTTCCCCATGCCCATCCAGGGGAGAACGTCTCGGGCGCTGGGCAGATACACCCAGGACAGGGCTCCAATCCAT
>JAOUQT010042146.1:0-11073 GCA_025769995.1 Xyliphius kryptos
TTGACCAGCCGTCTGAAGATCGCAATCACATCAGTGTCTGCCGTTTGTGCTACTTTGTTCTTTCGGCTGATGTACACGGCCATTTTGCTTTGTCCTAGAAGAAAGTTCACCAGTCGACACTTGTACCTGTGTTTCTTGACCTGATAAAAACTTGTGGTGTGAAAAGGACATTAATAGAGAAGCGAGAGAGAGAGAGAGTTTAGTCAAGTTCATCATGTTTGTAATTGAATCGTGCCTGACTTTGAAGGGGAGTGATGACCAGTTTTATTCTACAAGCTATTAATCACTTGTCATACACACTGCTATAACCAAATATTTGCATATCAGCTTAGATCTATAAAACAAAAAATCAAAGCCAGATTGGATAATGATTAGGTTTGACGATACTGCAGTGTTGCTGGGTTTTCCACAACTGCGGTGTTATTCCCTCGTTTGGCAGTCACTTTGAATTATAATTAAAGCAAATAATTAAATATACATATGAATAAACAGACATAACACTTGTTTTGTACTACAGGAGCCAACAAATACGACGAAGCGGCCAGTTACATCCAAACTAAGTTTGAGGACTTAAATAAGAAAAAGGACACGAAAGAAATCTACACCCATTTCACCTGCGCCACAGACACCAAAAATGTGCAGTTCGTGTTTGATGCGGTCACTGATGTCATCATCAAAAATAACCTAAAGGACTGTGGGCTTTTCTAATGACCTCATCAGGGAACATACCAAGGTTTGAGCATGCGCATACATACACTTTCTAAGTGCACCTCTTTTTCTTCTACTTTACGATTTCACCCTCTGTGTTGTTTAGGAAAAGCTCAGCTGTTTGATGCATCTGCATTAGCATTGGGTAGCACAATGCCAGACTGCCTAAAGCCATGTAACCGCTGATTTCTCATCTGCGGCCTTCATGTAAGAGGACCAAGAACCATAACGGAATGAGAGAAAAAATACTGCAAAATTCCAAGTCACTGAATTTCAAACACCATCACCGTATCTAAATTTTATTGTGTTTTTGTAAATATTTGAATTATTGGGTTTTTTTTCTTTATGATTAGGCAACATTTGGATTTATTTCTGATTTGTTCCTCACCCCTTGATTCATTTTTAAGAATGTCAGGGCAACGGGAGTGGGAGGGGGAAACCTTTGATATGTACTTGTTTTTGTCTTTAATTAACAGACGCGTAACTCATTAAACTTTATTGTGTGATGCTTCTTTTGTAAAAGCTGTGAGATCACAGACTGAACTGCATCCAAACTTTAGCTAATTTTAATACTTGCACATTGATCCACATTCCTGCTTTACTGTACGATGTGCTGTGTGATGACTCACAGTTAAAACTGCTTTTCTTTGATTTGGCCACAGTGATGTGCAGTGTAGAAATTCAGCTGATGCTTTTACCATTGAGATCCTAACTTCACTTTGATAAACACTGTACAACTGTGACTAATCTGTACCATGCATAACTGTCTCTCCACCTTTGTCTTCTCCTTTTGTACTCATGGTCTCATCTTTTTTGTTCTGTTTTGTGCAAATAAATTTTTTTCAAGTCTTCTGTAGAGTTTAGAGCAGATTCAGTTCACAGTATCAAAACGATGAATTAAAATATGAAGACTGTGGTTTTAAAAGAGAGTAGAAATAAGAGCAATCTAAAGGAAATGTTAAGAATGCTTTTATTGGCAATAAAAAAAACTTCCACACAAGTGAACCGTCCCACTTTTTTTCAGCATAGTCAAAAAATGTAAATCATAATACTTAATTGATGCCCGAGTGGAAATTGAGGGTGTTAAAGTTGTTCTGTTTGCTAAAATATGATGTACAAAAAATATAATTATAATAGGAAGCAACTTTAAAGTAAAGTCCAAAATATGTAATTTCTGTTTCCAATTTTTGTTGTACATTGTTTTATTTTGGGGAGAAACAAGGACACTTTTTAGCTGTTTTAGTCTGACTGTTTTAGTCCGAGGTCACCACAGAAGAGAAACTTTAGATCAGATTTTGATTCACACCGGATGCCTTTTCTAATGCATTCCTTCTGTTTGTCCCAGACCTGGGAGTGGCTTTTTACGAGATCAGATCTAACATCATAATAACTTCAAATAAGTACAAATGAATATTTGTGCTAAATGAGGTCAAATTCCAAAGTTCTCATACCCAAGAAAGGGATGAATTATCTTAACCCACCAATATCCATTTAATTCATCGGACTAAGTAACAGTTTGCGCAAAGATTTAGAAGAAACGAGGCCTCGAGTTATTTTCTGAGTTTACAGATCAGTCCTACAGTTTCAGTGTGTTCTCGGTTCACTTATGGTCAGTATAATCCCAGAGCAAATGTTATTTATAAAGTGGACATTTCAATGTACTGCATTATCCCTGATGTTGTAATGATATGTTATTGTGTGTTTTTTCTGATGTGAGTGGATTACTGTTTAAATGGCTAGAAAGGTCCATCTACCAGCATCATGTGAACACTGATGAAGTATTAGAGGATGACCTCACAAACTGTAGTAGCATTTATGCAACTGTCTCAGATTTTACAGCTACAAGGTAAAATAATTCAGCCGTTGTAATTTATTGAAGCAATAAGGCACGAGAGGGCGTGCGGGATTGTGATTAAACTACGGGAAAGCTGTATTGTCGTTTCACTGCTTCCCATGGTTTATTCACAATAATGCATTTTTTAAATGAACCCTGATGCAAGTAAAAGATTTCCTGTTTCCTTTACAATACCAAATTATACAACACAGTTTATGAAAATGTTTGGAAGACCTATATATTTTATTTCTGTGCATTTACACGAATGTGAAGCAGTCACATATGTGGTCATTGTTAACGTCATGGCTAAACAAGTGGCTCAGGCAATCCGATTTAAGGACCATGACTATTTGTTTTTATAAATACCAGTGTGGCACAGATTACATTTTCCGTCTTTTGTCTTTGAGGCATTAGTCATGTCTGCTATACATAAATCCAACAAATTCCAACAAATATGATTATTCCTGTCCAACATTATTGGCACCCTGTCCTGGATGCCTAAAACCTCCCATGGATGGGTGTGGGGAACCCCCCCACGACCCTAGGAGATAAGCAGAAGATAATAAATGAAGGGGTTATTCTCTTCACTAAATAAATTACTGCTTTTTTATGTCTAAGTGTAAAATTGAGTCCAGGTCGCTGTTCCTTTTGGCAACTTTTTGTTCAAGAGCTAAATCATCCTTAAATGAGCTCCTTGTGGACTGCATTGTGATGCAAAGGTTTAACAGTTTTGCATAATTGTGCTGGAAGTGTTAACTGCTCTATAACTGCAGAGTCGATGGCTGAGTAACAAAGTCGTCATGCTGGAATGTGGAAACTGTTCACAAAATCTTTTGTTTGCATAGTGATGTAACACACACACACACACACATGTAATGCCAGTTAGCTTCTTACAAACAAAGAAAACTTTAATCAGTGATCAAAAAAATGTCATCCTTCTGCATATACAGTCTTATGCTGCAGCTGAACACCTTTTGTGTCTTTTTTGTTCCCTTTGCACTTATAATGCGAGTTTAATAGTGATTTATAAAAAACATAATACAAAAACAGTAAATGTCATATATCAACTAAACACAAAGATGTCCAGCTTCAGCATAAGTTTGTATATGCAGAATTCTGTCTGATCACTGAGGTTCTTTGTTTGTGATAAAAGTAGCAGGATTACATATGTTTTAGATCACTTCGTGAACAGAATATATTTTATGAGCAAACACTAAACCTCGTGTCCACATTCCATTTTTACACATTCCACATATTTTTATCACACAACCACAGTTCAAATGCAACCAGTAAACACTTCCAGCAGGATGATGCTGAACTGTTAAAGCTTTGCATCACAATGCCCAGCATTCTACATGGATCCTGTTTAAAGTTAATTTAGCTCCTGAACAAAAAGTTAAAATTAGGCACACAGTTCCTCACAATGTGCAGTTTCATATTAAGATTCTCTTCACTTATCTACACACAAAAATTAAATTAAAAAACGTAGATTTCAAAACAGAAAGAGACAAGTAACGGAGTTTTGTGTGTACATCAGATTTATAGAAGCAGATTTCTGTAATGAGTAACATTAGGAGAGCCAAATATGTGCTTTGTGATACAGTGCTACGGAGGAGAACATGTTGATGTTACATTGCATTGATTACAATTATTATTTTCTGTTTAATAGTATATTATTGCATTTTGAAGTTTAAATGATGAGAATCATTTTATTGCTTCTGTAATTGTGGGGTGCGGATTTCCTAAATTGCAAAAGTGTGTAGGTGGCGTGTGATGTGGGTTCACATGGACTTTTCTGTCCATCGTAGATTACCTGCTGTTACGTCATTTTCCAAGAAACATTTGCATTGGCATTTGCATCTGTAATCCCAGGACCCCTACAGAGACAATCTGGGGAATGTCTAAAGGTGCTATTTCCAATTCAGTCAATTGTGCGTAATTTTGCAAAGTCATTCAGGTAAAAGAAAAGATGTTGTGGTTTGGATTTGCATTCGTATTGAGATCGTTGACGTGTAAAATTGTAATAGCATGACTTTCCCACGAGATGGCAGCAAGTATTTAGTCCATCTTTCTTTTCTACGCTGTGTTGCTTTATAGATTTAATTAAATGTGTTTATATATTATTATCTTCGGAGTATATTTTTGCAATTTGCGAAATAATTCCCACTACCATTATTATAGTAGTTTTAAATCCAATTTTACTAAATATTAATATAATTGTTGTTTAGTTTTAATTGTAACCTACTATTTTAACTTTTTTTATCTTGTTTTTGCCAATTTTTCTGATTATATACACTCCAGTTTAGTGTGTTGTAACGTTTTTGTATTTTTCTTTGTTTTAATGCAAACTTTTCAAAACCTCTGTTTTTACCACAGTTCATGTTCACAGATTTTTAAGAAGCAAAGTTTTGTTCTAATTTCAGAATAAGAGTACTTTCTTAAAGCCCCGGGAAATTGCAATATAGGATAAAATACTATGAAAAAAGTTTTTAATGCTGATTAAGTACAAAGTATATACAGTAAAAATAAGATAAAAGGTAAGTGCCAGTGGCAAATGATATGTATTAAAATTAAAATAAGTTGCACTTATGTAAAAATATGTTCAGATTGAAAAAAAATAAACTATTGCATTGTGATGAAAATATTACATTGAGATGCAGATACTTTTACTTCGTGCATATACCATTATGAAAAATAGAATGCATTTAAAAAAGTCTAAAATTTAAAGTCTCAAAGTAATCTTTGACTTTAATGGCATTTGGAAAACAATTACACACAATATTCATATGATAATTCCCAAACTTCTGCATTGTAATCTGATCTTTAATGGTTCATTGTTTTTAAATTATTTCTATGTTGTATCTGGTATTTCTTGAAAAGTCATCTTGCGTGGCATGATTTAATGAACTTCCCTTTTGTTATTATCACAGTGTGTAACCTGTACTGTGTAGTTACAGAGGGCAAACACAACGACGATAAAAGATGTGATTCTTTTGGGCTCATGTTCGTCTCGCTGTTCATTGGATGACCGCTGACTGTGCTGGGCGCTGATTGGCTGCGCTTCCTTAACGGAGCATTAAAAAGCAGCTGCCGCCTTCAGAACGTCAGCTCAGCGCGGCGGCTCCACCAGCGAACATTCTGGCTGAACAAAAGTTCATCAACGACGTTTCACCGACAGACAGCACAATGGTGAGTATTTTAGCTGCTACGAATCTATAAATAAGTTCATTTAGTCGTTTACGTGTTTCTAATAATAGTAAAAGAAAAAAATTAATGGAATCGGACTTTAAATCAAATCATTTCTGTCCTGCAACAACTGGAAATGGTTGTCTTTTTTTAAAGAAAGGACAAAGTTTTTTATTTTTAAAATTTTTTTTTTAACATGACTTAACTTTATTATTCACGTCTTAAAGAAATGATTTAAAAAAATGTTAAATCTATAAATGTTTGTTTTTAACTTTTAAACTCATGTATCCATTAAACAATTGTGTGTGTGTGTGTGTGTAAAATATATACACACCAGTCAATGTACAATGACAAAGTTGAATGTAATATATATTGGTGTTAGATGGATTAGTGTATGTTTAATGGGTAGAGCAAATGGTCGGCCCCGTAGTGTCTTAACAATTTGCACTGCAGTGGTCTGATGTAGTCGGTTGAGTTGTTGTTGAAATGTATTAATATAAAATCAAATCCTTGGTGAACTGATTTATTTATTCTGACCAGTTTTATGGAGGTGTTGTATTTTTGGTTAATATCAATTATTACACAGTATCACAACTTTTTGTTGCAATTTTTTATTGTTTATATGATACGATGAACATTAAGTTTAGGTGAATTGAGTGCATCCAAAATGCAATCACAACACAAGAGATCAATGTCAAGTTGGAGATTTACCTGTACTGGTAGATGAGGTGCAGTACATTTAATAGTAATTATTGTTTGAATAAATTTTTTCAACACCTAACTGAACTGGACTTGGATCGGAGTGAATTAAACCTTAAACTGCATACTTTTGCTTATGGCACAAAGCCGCTGCCGGCAGCACATGGCACTCACTTTCTCTTTTTTTAGAGCTAAACACTTAAGTTCTCGCAGCTGTGATAACAGCCTTATGGTCTATAGTCCCTAAACTGTGCCTCAAGCTCACAACAGGCTGTAACCTAACTGTCCCAGTGTGGTGCAGTGAGTTTCTTTTAAAGTTGGTCATAGAGCAGTAGCAGAAATGTAAGTGAAAATACAGCTTTGTTATTCACTTTGGTGAAACCCCCTGGCTGAGCTTTGGGTGGTGTCCTGATGAAGGGGAAGCACAGCAACGTATTGTTTTACCATTTGGCCATCTAAATAAGGACCTGATCAGATAACTTTAGACTGAGTCATACATTTACAGTGCACACCAATTTCTCATTTGCTGCTTTTGACCAAATGCAAAAAAAATGTCAGCGTTAGCTTGGAGTTTAGTCTGAAAAGCATCTTGATTACAAAGAGCCATGACCTGCATTGTGTGGTGTGATTACAAACTGATGTCATTTCCCCTCTAAACCCATTGGTCACTGAACCCTGGTAGTCGGGTCTTACTTTCTTCCACCTTTTCCTCTTGCTTAATGGAGTTGGGGTGGAACCACGCATACATCCTGCTCTTACAGCCAACACTATCTCCTGAGACCCTCATGGAGTTGTTTAGTTTTTTTTGGATGCCAGATGTTCTGTGGTTATTTGATGAGAACCGTGTTAAATTCAGCTGCTGTAGGTAATGCTGCTGCTAAATTCCATTTATGAGAATCAAGGGAAAAGATTAGTCACGTATGGACCTCATTCTCAGAAGCTGCGTCATCTTTAACACTCTTCCGTTTTTTTTTTTTTGTTTAGTTGTGTATGCGAGAATCAAGAGAGTGCTTCCAGGACCAAATGCGGTACATGATGTGCTCACTGCAGGACCTGAAGCAGCTGCAGGAGCCCAGTGATTCCCTCAAGTGCTCGTATGCGGTGAGACGAGTCTGCCAACGGAGAGAGAAGCAGCGTGAGCTTCTGAACCGCCTGCGGATCTCTCAGTCCAGTGATGGCAGCACCTATGACTCCGCGTGTTGCCTAGCGAGTCACGTAGAGGAAGAGCAGGATGAGAACGATGTGGTTGGACGGCTACCTCAGGGATCTCCATGCAGTGAAAAGAGTCTGGACTTCGATTCTGGATATTCAGAGGCATCCTGGCAGGACGAAGGTGTAGTCCTACGTCGGACCAGGAACGTACGCGTGTCGTCCTCGGCCTGCGTCCGTAAAAATCGCATTCGGCCGAAATCCACATCCGATGCTTGTCTGGAACGTTGGACTTCATTTGAGGTCAGTGAACACGAGGACTGGACCACATCGTTACTGACCAGAGGGCGAAACAGACAACCGCTCGTACTGGGAGACAACAGTTTTGCAGATCTTATCAAAAACTGGATGGACCTTCCAGAGTGTCCTGATCCAAGCGAAATAAAGCCCAACTCGGGTCGCAAACTGGCCAAAGACTTTCTGATAAACATGAGGCGGAAACTAGCCTGCAGGTCTAAAATAATGGATGGACGAGGGAAGTCTGCAGAACCATGTGCAAAGCGCAGGTCATGTCCTGTTGGGTTTCAGATTCCAAAGCCCTTCTTTCACCAGTCCCACACTGGACTGCACCAACTGGATACAGACTTTTACCAATTCAGCGCCCTCATGAAGAGTGGAAGCAGGCAGCCTATTATCTGCAATGACATTATTGGGTACATTTGAGGCAGTGCTAGATTATTGTTATTGATGGTGGAGAATGAAGAAGTGTTGTTTAAATTTGTTGATATGAACAGAGAAATAAAACAGTGAAATGCTACTAAGTTTATTTTTTATTTTTTTTCCTCCTCCCCCTTTCATTTTACGCTAGCAGTTATAAAAGTAAATCGACAATACAGTTCTTACACCTGAACTCAACCGGCACACAGACAACCAAATAGGTTGTAAATCTGTAGATTTACCTAAATTGGAGACAAAAGGTTGTTTAGAAATGCAATATATTGACAAAAATGATGTAAAACTTTCTAATTCTAGCTGCTAGATCTTTTTGGTAAAGAAATATTTAATTAAAACATCTGAAGCAGTAAATATCCAATCTTTTTTTAGGGAAACCGATTTTTCTAATGAGTTCTAACTTCCCACATATCTATTTATTAGCGATACAAGCTAACCCTAACCCTAGCTTAACCCATTATTATGTACCTGTTTTTGCCACTGGCAGGTTATTGCTGACAGTCTATAGAGGGCCTTTCCACAGGGACAAACATAAGAGCCTAAATGTAAATGCAGACAGATATTAGAATTTAAAAAGATACCAATTTTTTACATCGGTGTGAAAACAGAAATCTGGAGGTTTCTGAAAGCAAGTGTCTCATCCAGCAACAGTGTGTTAGTTTCACCACTGCAAGTACAGCTGTGTGTTAATGTCATCAACACAAAGCTCGCGTGAGGTCTAATAATGGCTTTCTGCAGGGCTGCAAGTCTTCAAGGAAAAGGGGATCCCTGCAGTTATGTTTATGTTTAAGGATGATCCTGTCAGCACCTCGCTGAAGACGCCTGCAGTGGGTTGTTCTGCTCCTGCTAAACTACAGCAAAATGATGTGTACCCCCCGGGCTTATTAAAGGATGGGGGAGGGTTACAGGTTCAGATTAGTAGGTCCAGATGAATAAAGTAAGATATTGACCTTGTTGGGTAAACAAAAAAGTTATTAAAAAAAATGAGTACCCACACAAGTGTAACATACAGTATATAGAACGAGTGACAATATAGGATATGGCTAGCAAAAACAGTTGTACAGAGTATAGAAACCATTACAACAAATTCAATCATTTTAACATTTATTTTCATTTTGAATATAATAATTTATCAATAGTGCCATAATGCTTACAGTTTCGATTGTCTAAACTAAGATCAAGCCAAATGAATCTATGGACATTTGAGAGAATACAGTTGAAAACCAGATATTGCTTAATAATCACCTTTAAGTTACAGAAAACATCTAGTAGACTTTAGAAAAATCTGAATTGAGTAATCGCTGAATCCAAACACTTTACATTTCATAAGTGAAGGGTGTAAGGGTTTAAATGTGTTCTGAAAATAGAGGACATACTATTCATCATAGTCTTTACATGGTCTTAATTTGATAGACTGATCAGGTTGTGTATATTAAATCAGCATAACAGTGGGCACATTTCTATAGTCACACACATACATATATATATTAATCATTGTGTTGCAAACATTATTTGGCAATAATTTAATTAAGATAGAAAACTGTTAATCATCTGTACTACTTTACTTCTGTCGCTCATCAAACAAACGAAAACTGCAAACAACTTTTCACTTATTCCATGTTGTATGGGTCACCTCGGATCATTTCAAAACTTAGATAATTAGTATACAGCTGTTTAAATTAAAAAATTATGCTTGTAATCTTGCTGTTTTTATTTCAGTTACAGATTTCAAGTGGGAAAGGCTTTCTAAAGTGCTTCAAAAGTTAACATCTCAGAGACCTCATTTAAAGAGGTACCTGATTGGTGGAGTGTCATCACAGTTTTCATCTTCAAGAAAGTTTGGAAAAATATCAAGCATCTGCTGGTAAGCAGGGATTTTTGTTTTGGAGGCATTCTCAGCACGTTCAGACACTCTGCAAACAAAAGAATGACATTTTTCATGACTAACTTGCAGTAAAACAAAAGGTTATACTAAGGCGTTTTTTTAGCAAAAAAATAAGGCATTTTAGTAAGGCATTTTTTTTTTTTTTTTTTTTTTTTTACAAAAACGTAAGGCTACAGTAAGCCGTTTTATGAAGTAAGGTGTTTTTTGAAAAAAAAATGTAAGGCTATAGTAAGGCGTTTTTATAAGCAAAAATGTAAGGCTCTAATAGGGCATATTTTTGAGCAAAAACGTAAGGCTATAGTAAGCTGTTTTCTTGAGCAAAATTGTAAGACTGTAGTAAGACGTCTTTATTTACAAAAATGTAAGGCGTTTTTTTTTTTTTTTTAGCAAAAACGTAAGGCTATAGTAACACATTTTTGAGCAAAAATGTAATGATATTGAAGGTTTTTTTTTTTGACAAAAACGTAGGGCTATAGTAAGGCGTTATTTTGAGCGAAACCATAAGGCTATAGTGAGGCATTTTATTTTACAAAAACGTAAGGTTACAGTTAGGCATTTTTTGAGCAAAAATTTAAGGCTTTAGTAAGGTGTATTTTTGAGCAAGAACGTAAGGCTATAGAAAGGCGTTTTTTGAGCAATAATGTAAGGCTAAAGTAACGCGCATTTTTTGAGCAAAATTGTAAGACTAGTAAGGCATTTTTATTGACAAAAATGTAAGGCTACAGTAAGGTGTTTTTTTTTTAACAAAAATGTAAGGCTATAGAACGCCTTTTTTTTTTGCAAAAACATAAGGCTTTAGTAAGACGGTTTTTTTTTTTTTTTTTAAAACGGAAGCAAAAATGGAAGTGTTTTTTTTTTTTTTTTTTTTTACAAAAACGTA
>JAOUQT010042156.1:0-11072 GCA_025769995.1 Xyliphius kryptos
CACACACACACACACACACACACACACACACACACACACACACACACACACACACACACACACACACACACATTACTGAGCCCCATTTGAACTTGTCTTGAGGAATTTCCAACTGAAGTTGGATCAGTGTGTCATTTGATTTTCCACTTTGATTTTGAGTATTCTTCCAAATCCAGACCTCCATGAAATAATAATTTTGATTTACATTTTGATCATCTGTATGTTATTTAGTTTTTTTTAACACATTCCACTATCTACTAAACAAAGATTTTCAACTAATATATTTTATTCATTTATTTTAGTCCATTTTTGATTTTATGAGAATTATGTAAAGTGCGGTTAAACATTGACACACAAATGAGCGATCGCAAGTCACTAACTAAGAAGTTATGCATTTAAAATTGAAATAATATTTTTGTGAGACGAGTGTACCAATACTTCTGCTCCTTTCATGTCATTTATAGAACATTTTATCTGAGCTAAATATTAAATAAGCATTCAGATGCCCCAGAAGTACTAAAAACAGTTTTGCTATGCTACAATGATCAACCTTAGCTTGGAAATAAACTATGTTAACTAAGTGTAACTACAGAGTAAATTACCAGAACTTCAGATTGCATGGGAGAGTGCCGACTTGACAGTTGTCCAAAAAACAATCATTGACGCCTTACACACGGAATTGCAAGACAAAAAAGGTCACTGCTAAAGAGGCTGGCTGTTCACAGAGCTCTCTGTCCAAGCACATTTATAGAGAGGCGAAAGGAAGGACAGGTGTATTCGAAAAAACTTTACAAGCAATAGAGTTAAGTGAACCCTGAAGAGGATGATGAGACAAGACCTATTCAAAAATGTGGGGGAGATTCACAGTGTGGATGTGTGGACTGCAGCAGGAGTCAGTGCTTCGAGCACCACCACACACAGATGTATGCAAGCCATGGCTTTTAGCAGTCACATTCCTTGGGTCAAGCAAATCTTGAACAAGAGACAGCGTCAGAAGTGACAAATGTGATAAAAATGACAATAAAGCCTCCTTGAATCCTTGAATGTTTGGTCACTTTTGAATTTTGTCAGTTCTCTCACTATAGAGGTAGCATGAGGCGGTGTCTACAATCCACAGAAGTTTCTCAGGGAGTGCAGCTTATTCAGGATGGCACATCAATGCGGGCTACGGCAAGAAGGTTTGCTGTGTTTGTCAGCACAGTGTCCAGAGCATGGAGCAGATACCAGGAGACAGGCCAGTACACCAGGAGACATGGAGGGGGCCATAGGAGAGAACATCCGCCGTCTCATCAGGAGCATGTCCAGGCACTGTGGGGAAGTCATACAGGCACGTGGAGGACACACTACAGAGCCTCATTTGAACTTGTCTTGAGGAATATTTACTAAAGTTGGATCAGCCTGTCATCCAATTTTCCACTTTGATTTTGAGATTTTGAGAGTCCAAATCCAGAACTCCATGGGATAATTTTGATTTACATTTTGATATTTTTTTTATGTTTTGTTCTCAATGCATTCCATAATCTACTAAATAAAGACTTTCTTTTTATTTTTTATTACAAAATCAGACCGTTTTATCCTCCCATAAAATATGAAAAGTCTTTGAAAACTTTGAAAATATTGAAAACTCTTGAAATATAAGGGAAAGAACACGACTTTTTACAGTAAATTATTATCTTAAACAACTTATATAGATTACCTGCCTAATTGGTAATCTGGTTCAATTGTGGCTAAATTTCTATTTACATTTATAAAATGACACTATATTCATACACATACAGTTAGTGAGAGAGGGAGTGAAAGAGGTATAATCTACTTTAAGGATCAATGTCCATTATGAAAAAACATTTTCAAATTCACTCATGAGTTGTACTTTGGAAAAATTCTGCATTTTTCCCCCATACTATTTTGCAGTATGTGACTTACATCTAAAATATTGATGAGTACGATTTGAAAAGCATTCAAAATGGCATTGCAAATGGATTGCATTCCGAAGAACAAAAATGGAATGTCCATAAAACACAACCCGATTGCAACCTTTTTCATTTTAGTTCTTAGGCTTCTTTAAATATTTTAGGTGCATATTTTATGTTTCCTTGATAAAAGCACAGTTTGATAGTGGAATGCCACATACTACTTTTATGTATCGTTGATGTAAATGTTTTATAAAATGTTCATATTCCGTTTTTTCTATTTGTTGAAAAGACAAAAATAAAACCCATTTAAATTGTGCTATAAACAAGCCACAAATGCAGAAATTAACTATTGATGCTACATATATCCTTTTTGAGAGTGTGTGTTCGTGTAATTTTATATAAGTAAAATACAATTAAACAATTTAGTCGCAACAACAAATGACAAAGTCAGAACAGATTTTGAAACACAGACAAATCTAGCTTTTGAAGTTGCATGATGTAATAATGTACCGCAGTACTTGTTTCTAGAGTAGGTGCAGACACGTTATAGCGCTGAAATATTGCATTATTATCCGCATGCAAAAGGTCATAGATCTTCAAATGTCATCCATGTCAACAATTACCTTGGCCTTATCCACTGACGATACAAATGACCTAAATGAAACAAATCCTTCATCTAGCAGGGAATCTAATTCTAATATACACAGTACAAATACACACACAAACTGATTGCTTTTTTATGGATGGGTGAAAACAGCAGGTTGGGTGGCATTACTGTCTAAAAAACCAGAAAGGCATCTATGACTGAGGCAGGGGCATAGAGACATGCACAACACTTTTGGGGGAGGATGGGTGTGGATAATGAGGTAATTACACACCTGCTGATACAACAGACAACATTTTTTATTTATTGTGATCTGTAAATAAATTCCATTACAGTGCTTTGAAAATATGGTCATCAGTCCTCACTGCATTCCAGCATGTGACAGTTCGGTTTGACAAGGCATCTGCAGTATATGCCTTCATATAAATTTGTAAGTTAGTTCACAAGGATGCTAAAAATGGATTGAGTGGCTGGAGCCCCTGTTCTTAGACAAGAATTGACAAATCAATTAATTTAAGGCTTGCAGGCCTATTAATAACCTATTTCTAAGATGGTCAGTTTACTAGAAATCTTAAACTTATTACATAGTTGACAAAAACTATTGATAAAGATCACGGATATAAAAACTTATGAGACAGTAAGTTAAATGCATAATTATTAGACAATGTAGTAGGGTATAAAAATGACAATGCATTAAACATTTTCAATACTAAGTGTTTTATACCTTTCATAATCTATATTAATCTTTGGAGCCAGAGCTTTTGAAAGGACCATAAATAATAGAACAAGCTTTTTTCCTTTGACAGCAATCTCTATGTCTGTCTATGGTTTTAGTTATGCACAGGGTTTAATAAGAATCCTATCAATCTGCAAATCGGCACCTCCATATGTTATTAGACTTTACACAGGTATAATTGCATCTTTTTTATACTTGTATACTCAAATCACCATAATATCCTTGCCCTTTCTGACCCACATTAACTCCATGTTCTTCACAACAGATTTATTACCCTGTCTAACCAACTGTATTTTGCATACTTTCACATGGCTACTTACACCAGCACAACAATAATGTACATATGTATAAGACTTCAATACCTAAATACGCCTCTATACTTTTCTATATTTAGCTTATTCATACCCATCTGCACAAACATAATGTAAATCTTTATAATTATCTTACTAGCTATTATCTACCGGATCACCTTTCACTTTATTGTATCTAAATATAAATAATCTCCATCTTGAAGTTCTGGTTGGATGTTGTTGGCTTCGTACTTGTTTACTCTGCTCAAAAAGAATAAAGATGAATTTAATCTAATTTAATATTATTACATGTTAACCCATCAGTTATTTATTGCTGTTGAATCCATTAGATGACATTGTGGCTCCACTAAGTTCATTCAATTTAAGAACCAAAGAGTCACAAATTAACCCCCTGTGAATTGTTTTGCATCAAGGGAGACATGAAAGCATTTTAGCACAGTTCAGTTGAAGTTCAAACTGTTGCTTATTTTTCTTTGGAAACTGTCAGTCACAATAAAGGGGTATAGTTCAGATGTTCAGACATGGTTTTGTGATAGAATTTTAATAAATTGATTGTGAATTCCAGTTTGGACTAGAAGTCTGGCTCCAGCTATATACAGTATATACAGCATTGGGGGGGGGGAAAAAGAGACCACTGCAAAATTATCAGTTTATCTAATTTTATTCTTTATAGGTTATCCTGGAAAAACACTTGTTCCTTATGCTCTTCCAATGTTCCATAACTTCAAGGACTTTTTTTTAGCAGGACAATGCTCCATGCCACACAGCTAGGTCAATCAAATGTGGATGAAGGACCACTAGATCAAGAACCTGTCATTGCCAGCCCAATCTCCAGACTTTCACCCCATTGAAAAACCTCTGGAATAAAATCAAGAGGAAAATGGATATTCACAAGCCTTCAAAGCTGAACTGCTTTAATTTTTGCACCAGAAGTGGCATAAGGTCACCCAAAAGCAGTGTGAAAGCATGCCAAGACACATGGTTATTCCAACAAATATTGATTTCTGAACTCTTCCTAAGTTAAAACATTAGTATTGTTGTTTCCAAATCAATATGAACTTGTCGTTTTTGTCATTATTTGAGGTCTGAAAGCACTGCATTTTTTCTGTTATTTTGACAATTTCTTATTTTCTGCTAATAAAGGCAAATTTTAGAAGTTCAGAGACGTCAGTAGTTTATGGAATTAAAAAACTATGTTCAGTAAAATCTTAAAAACTAATAATTTTGCATTGGTCTTTTTGTCCAGAGATTTTTAAAGTATATCTTGTGTAACTCATTTGGACAATGACCAGAACATATATCAGATATGATATATAATATACAGTATAGGATATTGTGTTTAACACTCAGTATGTCCTGCTCATAACCAGAGAAAATACATAAAGACATAAACCAGTAAAAAGTTATATTTTTTCAAAACATTTTTTTAGTCATGTAACATTGTTTTTTGTTAACCCACAGTGTTTATCTCTAAAGTGTTTTCTCACCTGATATAATCTGTCTTTCAACCATTTTTTATCTCTGCCCTGGAGTCCTCTGTATTTGTTCAGTTTAGGGCAGAGCAGATGGCTGTGTGATAGCAGCTCCAGATTGCTGATAAAAACCTGATTGTGGTTTATGTTATTTGTGGAGTAACATAAGCTTGTTGGGTGGTGCTAAAATGTTCAATGGTAAAACTGTCAAATCACATTTTACCAAAAATATATATTTTCTCTAATTGTAAGAAACTGTTATGGTGCCCTTAATGTGTTTTTCAACATGGCCAATGCTAAAGTTTGGACACTTTGAGCATTGTTTTTTTCTCCCCCTCACAGAGCAATCTTGAGTAGCAAATCATCTCTGGAACGTCACCTGTTTGTAATAAGTAAATGTCAGGTCATTTCAATTTCAACTTCTCTTATACCGAAAACAAGGCAAAACAAAACCTCTAGGTGACTGCCCAGAATGTACAGTGATGTTTATGTGACTCGGAAGTGGAGGGGCGAAATTTTAGTGTACATTCTGCTTACACATAAAAAATCTTAAAACGAAAGCTTACATTCGTCCTTATTTGAAGTATGCAACAAAACACTAAGCAAAGAAAAACAGAGAAAAAAAAACATTGAGCGGAACTTTCAGTTAGCGCTGCACTTTTTAACTTAGATTTTACGCTTCATGCTTGTGCTGTCACCATTGTTAGGGTTAGCCTAACCCAAACCCTACCAGTGTTGATCAGGAGGAGAAAACAGGATTGATTAGAATGAGTAAGCAATAGATTCCACAAAATTGGACAACCCAAGAAGCATAGCAAATGTTCCCAACCTAAACTTTATATAAAAAAGATTGTCTATTAAGAAACAATAAACTGCATGCCAGTCAACCCAACAACATCTCAAAAACCTTTTTATGAAAGCTAAAATTCCAAAAACTAATTTATAATATTTTTGTAGGATCATCGTTGCCTGGGGGAGAATTCGGAACAGTCAATAATTTGATTACGGTTAATTTAATCACCTGATGCGGGTTCGCCTAATGAACATGTTCACGCTTTAAAATCAAGAACAGCACATGCCGTGAGAAGAGAGACAGACTATGGGCGGGCATGATGCTGATAATGAAGACCAAGCACAACTATGAATGAAAAATATTGTAAAACTCGGTCTTGATTTAATGTAGTCATGTTGCAGGCATCTTCTTCAGAGGAGATGCACAGCCCTGTCCCATTTCAATGAATTTGATTTTCATGATAAACTATATACTATAATAAAAACCTTAAAATATTAGGAAACTAGTTAGTATATTATATTTTGAGAATAAAAACATACTAATACATTACTGTCTCTGTATTCCTTATTTATCTGATATTTAGGTCTCTGTGTTTCTTTTTTATGAATGACTAAAATCAGGACACATTCAAACTGTGCTTGGCTTCCAGTATAAAATGGTGAATACCTGCAATAAAGCCTGTATTTCTAATAAAAACGTAAAACTGTTTAAAAAGTACAGATACATAAAAAGTATAGATACATTTATTTATTTTAGTTGGTGCATGAACGTAATAAAGTATTTAGCGCACATTCTGCCAGCTGTACACTGCTGGAGAAACTAGTACAGTATGTGTAAGATGCATCTGCTCAAGGAAAAAATAATCTGGGATTTAATTCCTAATCAGTATCTGTAAAATATTATATTTACATCTCTGTGTCTCTTATTAATGAATGACTGAAAATGGAACGCATTTCCATGCTTGGCATCCAGTATAAAATGTGAGCGGTAACCACGGTTAATTTTCAGACCTACATTGGAACTTTGTGAGCTTCTCGTAACACCAACCCTACACAAACGGAAATGGAAAGTTCTTTGTCTTAGACGCACCAAATTTTGTTGTCAGTCTTTCCAGTGTAGAGGGTAAAATAGCATAATTTCTGATTATTTCTGACAGAATGGTGATACTATAATTTGTCTAATATCTGATTGAAGCTTCTGGTTAATCTCAAGTGTCAAAATCATAACAGAAAATTATTTCAGTACAAAAATCAAGCAACCATCTTAATTTAACAGATTTAATGTTGACTTTAACATTGTGAGATCCTAAAAAGTAAATCATTTTTCAAGACGATTATTCTATTCGGGGGAATGATGGATTCTGAATCTAACCTGGGAACCACTGAGCACAAGTCAAAGTAAAGCCAGGCCAGACATCCAAACCCAAACCCACCATGAAACAGTTTCGTATATCTAAGTAACCTAACTAACATCCTTGGAATTTGGGTATAAAATCAAAAGATCTTATAGAACTCCAATGCAGAAATGGGGACATGCAAACAATGTGTTCTTTTCTGTTTACTTAAACAACCTTAACAGTGTAACGAAAAGAAGAGTGTCTGACACTTACTGTCCAGCCACCTCCATCTGTGCTCATATCGCAGTAAACCTGAAAGCCTGCTGGGTAATGAGTGGGAAAAACCGAGTAGATTCCATCCTCACGCTGACCATTTGCAAATATATCACTGCAGTCACGAGGACGAGAGCCTGAAGTGAAGAGGAGGTTATAAATGATCAATGATCGAATCAGTGATACAGTAATAAAAATTAAAATATCAGCGTTAATAAAGAACAAAAATTAATAATACTAATAATTATCTCAAGTAGCATGTGTACTTGGTAAACATTTTGGCCAAAAAGTTCCAAATACAAAACCAATGTTGTTGGTTTAAACTGGTTTATGTTTGTGAACTTAAATTTCTCATTTTCAGCTTTAATTTCACTTGAAGCTTTATGTGTTTTTAAACAACTCCTTAAATTAGATAAAGAGATTATTTAAAACGAGCCAAAATTACATTTATGTGAGTGAGATCCAGATGTTTTAATTAATGGGATAACAATTAGGAGTTATTGGGTGTCTTGTTTTATGATCTTATCCTCACAACATGTATAAAAAAAATCTGTCGTGACATAAACAAAAAGGATTTCGAAGGAACTAAAAATAATGCAAAACCATCTCCAGAGATGTTGGATTAAAAATCCCACAAACAAAAATTTTGTATATCGATATATATGATGTCCTGACAGTTTTCTTTAGAATTTGCTGATTTATATCACCATTTAAGGTAATTTTGACGATTAAGTTTCCCATACCAGTATAATCAAAAACTCCTCTTCTAAGGTTCTCATGTCCTATTTGTTAGTACCATGATACTCTTCTACAAAAACATGTGGTCAGATGCTGATAGATATCAGTTCTTTATATAATACAGGTAGCCTGCTTACACCTGATTGTTAGCCCACTGATTAAAAAACACCACATTTTATTTTCATGTAATGCTAAATTATTGTGCTCTACTTTGCAGCGATATAAAAAATTCTAAATGGTTCACAGCCTTTTAAATATCACTGCATGCATATTGTCTATGACCAGAATTAAAGAGGACTTTTTGAAGCTTTAATGACCACCCTGCCCTCCAGCTATTGTGTTAATTGTGGTTCAGATGGCATTAAGATTGAAATAATAGCAGAATAATTACTCATTCTATTTAAATGCAGTTTTGCATGAAATTGTGTACACAATTGCTTTTTAGAGTGTCACACCATTAATAATCTGGCAATTAGAAGGCACTTATTCGGCAAAACAGCTCATATGGGGCATCATTGATAAAGTGAGGCATAAAATTGCTGTGGTAACGTGAGGGAATTATAATTTCATAACACATGCTGGTGAAACAAACCAAGTACAGCAGGGAGATTAAAAAGATTAACAACACATTATAAAAGGTTATGCTACTGATGCACTACATTGTATTACACAATTTCTTGGCATAAATTCACATTTGTCTATTTATTTCTAGGAGTCTTCTAAGCATACTAGGTGCAACAATTAAATAAAAACACGTGATTTTTTTTTTATTATTTACTCATTCATTCATTTATTTATTCATTCATCTTCTGCTTACTCTACAACTGTTTTGGAAGCAGGGCAAATACACCCAGGACAGAATGCAAATCTATCGCTGGGCACCCTCACTCACACAGCATATGGGGCTATTTAGAGCATTTAATACCTTGAATCCATGTTTTTGGAGGCAGCATGGTGTCTTAGTGGTTAGCACTTTGCCTCTCAGATTCCCGGTTCAAATCCCAATCTGGGTGGAGTTTTCATGTTCTCCCAGTGTCCACGTGGGTTTTCCGATTTCAAAAAACATGGATTCAAGAGAAATTGGCTGCTCTAGATTGCCCATGTAGTCTCTGTGTGTGTGTGTGTGGTGTGCCCAGTGATGGATTGGCGCCCTGTCCTGAGTGTATTTGCCCAGCGTCCAAAACATTCTTTTCTGGATAAGCATGGGGAAGTACCCAACACTGATTGTTCCCCGGGTTGTACAAGCTGCCACTTCTCCGGGCACGTGTTCACACTTCAATAGAGAGTGTATTTGTTTGTATTTCACTGCATGGATGGGTTAAATGTGAAGGACATTTATTTATATTTTGTAAAAAGTTTGTCGTTTTAAAATGGGACTTATATGATTAAAACATTTTATTTTAAAGTACTTGAATACCAAAAAAAACCTGACTTAATTGTCTTGCAACACAATCTAATATAGCGCTTAATATACTCTATTATATTAATACTCTCAGTTCTTCAAGCAGTGATTTTTTATTTAAATAATAATTAATCACAATCATATAGTACACCGCAATCTGTAATCATAACAAAATTAGATAAAATGTCGACGATGAAAAAATAATGCAAAGAATGCAATAAACAAATCAAGGACAAACATTCTTACCATTAGAACAGCCCTTAAGGCGTGATCCTCTGACTGGAGCTCTTTGCAGATCAGCCTTTACACGGGCTTTAAGTCCTCCGTTGTCCTTCTGCATGGAGTTTAAAGCATCACTGACTGAGTTCACTATTTTCACCATGTTTAGCTGACTGTCTGAAAGTAACTGGAAACACACCAATCCACACACATGCACAAACACCATAATTATTAAGGCACTGCAAGTATTTCACATAGACATAGAATAGATAAAGGACTCTGCTCTACTTTTTTTCACCCCTAAATTGTATCATAATGAGAGCGACATAATATTAGTGAATGCAAACTTCTACCATGTTTTTCCATCCCATGTTAGTTTTATATCAAGCTTTATTGAACTGCAATCTAATTACAGCCCAAATCTATGTCTTTGCACCCTTCTTTGCTCATGGGAAGTCTGCACACTTGACTCCTATTTAGTAACAAAGTTAAATCATGCTACAGTTTGTACCAGGTTTGCAAAATAATCTTTCAATAAACCACAACTAAATAATTTAACACTATGAAACTCGTAGTTATCGGTTCATGTAAATTCAAAAGAACACAAACTGAAGCTACTTTTATATGTAGAAAAATTGCATGCAGTAACATAATAGCCAGTTAGATTTACTGTTGAATTCCCTCAGAACAATTGAGATCTGACCTATTTTATAAAAAAACTGTTCTTGTGTGAACGTCTTACTGGGTGGCTGTGTATTATATATAGTATAAAAAATGAGCATCTGCTGCTACTAAATTTTAAAGGGGGTAAACGGAAAATTATGAGACCGCTAAAAAATGATCAGTTTCTCTGATTTTACTCTTTATAGGTATATCTTTGAGTAAAATGAACATTGTAATATTATTTTAAAAACTACTCACAACATGTCTTCGCTTAAGTTCACGTAAAGTCAGGAAGCAGTATATAAAGGTCAGGGTTTTATATATTTAACGCAGACATTTTAACTACACTGCTTAAAACAATAAAGGGAACACTTAAACAACACAATGTAACCTCAAGTCAACCACACTTCTGTGAAATCAACCTGTCCAGTTAGGAAGCAACACTGATTGTGAATCAGTTTCACCTGCTGTTGTATGAATGGAACAGACAACAGGTAGAAATGAGAGGCACTTAGCAAGACCCCCCTTCCCCCCAAAAGGAGTGCTTCTGCAGGTGGTGACCACAGACCTTTTCTCTGTTCTCATCCTTTCTGGCTGATGTTTTGGTCACTT
>JAOUQT010042165.1:0-11072 GCA_025769995.1 Xyliphius kryptos
AATAAATATTTTATTCATTTAGATCTAGGATGTGTTCTTTTAGTGTTCCCTTTATTTTTTTGAGCAGTATATATTTTAAATAATAAAAAAAATACCCTAATAAATTTCATTAAAATTGTGGATTCATTTTCACCAATGTAGCCAAATACTCATTTCTTTTGCTATACAGTACATAATATATAAGCTCTGTGTACAGTATATATTTTGGCATACTTTGACAGGTGGTGCAGACTGACATTCTGCAATAATTAATGTCTCAGGGTTCATTGATTTAAAAAACGTTGGGCTAAACGGCTGTGTTGTACCAGCATTGTGGCTGTGTGAGTTCATCATTACATTTAACAAATGTAAACCTATTTAAACTACTAGCATTTGGTTTGAACAATGTTCTGTGAACACTTTTTTCAATATTTCAATCGCTTTGGTAATGGTGTCAAAACAACTGATCCTGACTACAAAAATCTAGTAATTACATTTTTGAGTCCATATAAACAGTTTTTTTTTTTTTCCATTTTAAGAAAAACTTTTAATCTAATATAATGATTTTACAAGAATGGAACACATCGAGGAATTCATAATGCGTATTACCACATTTCTAAAGCTTTATAAAGTATTCATAATGCTTTATACTACTTGTCATAACTTTTTGTTAATGTCCATAGATGTACATAACCACATTCATAAAGTGTTATAAGAACATTTCATAAGGCTTAAGTGACATAATGCATTATAAATTCTACATTTTAGCTGTTCATTAACTTATTATAGAGATCAGTGATCTAAAGCCTCATTACATTTGTGTTTATAATGCTTTATAATACTTCTTAAAACCAATGTTAATGTCAATAGATCGACATAACCATAAGTGTTATAAGAACATGCCATAAGGCTTTATAACACATAGTGACATAATGCGTTATAAATGATATATTTCAAATGTTCATTAACTTATTAACATACAAAGAATCAAACGTTTAAATAAATCCATGTTATAAAGCATTACCTCACTTTGTGTTATAAAGCTTTATGTCAAATTTTTATAACAATTTATAACTATGAATCTATGTACATTAACAAAGGCTTATGACAAATGTTATAAAGCATTATGGATACTTTATAAAGCTTTATGAATGCACTTATAATACATTATGAATACCAGATTCATAGAAAGTGTTTCCAAAAAATGTTATAAAGCATCATGAATACTTTATAAAGCTTTATATATGCACTGACCAATTAATGGACCGTGTTGACGAAAATATGTCACAGCATTCCTAAAATCTTACTTTACCAATAAAATTGTAACACAGAAGAACAAGACGTCTTATTTTTCAAATGTATTTGTTCTCCTCAAATAAATAGTCCTAAGATAACTGTTTAAGTGTACCCACTTCTGTATATACATGTGCACAGGCAACCTGAGAACATACTGAATCTGATTATTATTCATGATGACATCAACATAGAACTTTAAGAATTCTGTTTGCAGATTAGGCAGGTGGCTTAGTGGTTAGCATATTTGCCTCTCAGTGCTGGGGATTCCCGGTTCGAATCCCTATCTGGGTGGAGTTTGCATGTTGTCCCTGTGTCTGTGTGGGTTTCCTCCGGGTTCTCCGGTTTCCTCCCACATTCCAAAAAAAACCATGAAGGTAAATTGAATGCTCTAAATTGTTCTGTATAGTGTGTCTATGTGTGTGTGACTGTGTGAGTGAGTGTGTACCCAGCGATAGATTGGCGACCTGTCCTGGGTGTATCTGCCCAGCGCCTGAGATGTTCTCCCCTGGATGGGCATGGGGAACCCCACCGCAACCCTCATAAAGGAATAAGCGGAAGATGAATGAATGAATGAATGAATGAATGAATGAATGAATGAATGAATGAATATTCCCAGCTCTGCTATATGGAGATGATCAGTGTGCACCAGGGAAACCCAAACAGACTGGGAAAATATTTAAGCATTACCCATTGAGAATGGGTAATGCTTGAACCCCAACTGCAGTATCACTACGCTGGCCTTAGAGGATCAAATGATGGCTATAAATTACTTGAAAGTGCACTTATGAAACATAAACCATTAAAAAAATAGAATTATATCACCAACTGAATAAATCTAAACATTGCTGCTCAGTAAGTTCTAAATGAGGCGATTCATCATATGCCATCATGACATGCCTAGAACCAACCCCCCTAGGATGCATTGTATTTTTTTAGTAATTCGTTTGGAAGCCAATAAATGCTATATGTCTCTCTGTGATGAGTTACAATATAAAATAATACAAAACAATATGGTACATTGACTTTACTTGTTATATAAAAGCATAGTATACTATAACATATTTTTTAATCTGTAATCTGTCTGCATTTTTAATACACATTTGATTTGCTTGGGTTTTTTTAAATATTCAGAGCTCATTCATTATGTAGGAAGGCCGTGTTAGCTACAAAAAGATATTGTTCCTAGTTCAGGTTCAAAGTGAAGCGCAGTGATAAATCTATAGACCTTGGAGTGATAAATATCTCCACTTTACTTCCCACACTGAAGGTTTTAAAGCCGACCTCAATAGGGTCAAGACTCAGACATAATCATTAACTAGCCAATGGCCTTCCTGTGCTGAAGCACTTTATATTGGTTTCATTAGTAAACCCTGGGGGTGGTGTGTGTGTGCGCTCATGTCAGAATTTTAAATCTGTGGAATGGGTAAAACCCTTTTTCAAACACTTTCTTAACAAAGAGTACATTCGGTAAGGAAGGTATGAGTGAACACACTGTGCTTTTCTATTTGATTATGTACTGAGAATAGTCAGGTACCGATAACACCCAGGCAAATGAAAGATGATTCTAAGAGAGAAAATGTAATAAAGTCATGCTATCGAATAAATAGCTATTGATAACACATACCCTCTATCAGACTAAACTAATTTAGGTACTCATTATGAGATGGAAGCCTTAAGTTTTCAGTTTGAAGGTGAACCTTCATGACCATGTTTTACCGTCATCAATTAGCCTAAAACATGTTCAGTCTGCTCACTCACACACATTTCACTGATAGGGAGAGTTATGCTCCCATGGGTCATTTGTTCCCAAGCTAATTGAGCTTTTAATCAAGCCCTCCAGATCAGCTCAGAACCGAGTGAAATGTAAAGACTACTAAGGAATTATATAAGTCTGCTGGGCAAACATTGATTTCATATATTTTAGGTAATGTGGCCTGTTACCATATTTTACAGTCAAAGCTTATATAGCAAGTAAGGAATACTAATTATCACCACTAAGATTTTAGAAGGCATGCAAATTAATGCAATTTATACTCCTAAGAAATGCTTTGCGTTTCAGAATGAGCAGATTCCTGGTACTTGGTAGATTTCCTAAACAAGTATGTCATTTTAGGTCAAGTCATTTGTGAATTGCTGTAATTGCTTTAAGTTTAGCCACAGATTTCTATTGTATTAAGGTCAGGTGACAAACTCAGTCATTCAAGGAAATTCATTATTATTTAATTGCGCCACTTTGTTCTCTTTAGTGGTACATTAAAGGTCACTGTCAGACCGGAAGGTGAACTGCCTGCCCATTCTCAGCTGTCAAAAAATGCTGAATGTTTTCTTTGGGTGCACCTTGGCGTGGCGTCCATTTGTTTTAAGTCGTAAATATTAGCCGAGTCTCTTATCGTGCTACACAGAAGTTTTCATAGTTTGAGCACGCACTGTGTTTTACTTTAGTCAAATGTATTGATTCCAATGAACTGATTCAAATTCAGTCCAGAGTTTTAAACCTTGTCATGCCTCACCAAACTCAATGTTTTCGGCGAAGCACAAATGAGATTCAATATGAAACTTTTTTTGAGGATTTTTTTTTTTTGCAAGACTGTCTTATGGGTCAGCTCTGAGCAAAGTTGGTGGAAAAGGTATTCACAAAAAAAGAAACCAAAGTTAACTATTAAGATTTGTAAAGAATTGTGAAATGTTAGGAATGCAGAATAGACATTCCTAATTAGACTGTGTTTTTATTTTGTTGGCCTTTGTCAGTGATGTTTGGTTTCATTAGTTATTTAATTATGAAGCTATTTATATGGTCTATTATCCGATGCATTATCATCCTGTGATCCTTCTTGTAAGTATTTAAGCCTTTTTTTCACGTTTTGGGGTTGGAACATTAAAGAACACGCCAAAGTAGATTCTCACTGAAGGCATCAAAACTATTAATACACACATGAGGAATTATGTACTTAAAAAAGGTAAAATAACTGAAAACATGCTTTATATTCTAGTTTCTTAAAAATAGCCACCCTTTGCTCTGATTACTGTTTTTGCACACTATTGGCATTCTAATTAATTATACTAATTAACCCTTATAGGCAACTGAAAACAATTTGTGTGTGTGTGTGTGGCAGGTTGTGACTGTACGGTCCACCCCAAAAATCATCTTTTTTTTGGTTCAGAGCAGCAACTTAACGCCCAATCGGTAGTTCTTTTCTTTTCGTTTCATTAATTAATTTTGTGTAGGCTGTGCACCATTTACTATAACCAACTGAGGTTTGATTTTTGGTTATATTGTATGCATGGTTTGCAGGATTTAAGTTATATTAAATCGCTTTAGTACTAGTATATATAGTATATAGTATTTGTTTTTAGTGGTGTACTCTCTATTAGGTCTAGTAAGGCCCACAATTACCATAAGGCTGTGTTCCATAACGCATGTTTTGTGTTCCCTACAAAATACTTTCCAAAAAGTCCCTGACCCAATAACCCACTAAAATAAAAATCATCAGTGGTTTGTTCACTCTCTTTCATGTGACTCTCTTGTTTGTCACTGTGTAGTTGAATGATTAATAACAAGCACGCAGTCATGAAAATGAACTGGCATTGCAGAATAACAAAACAATTTTGTTTAACACATCAGTTTAGCATATCAGTCTACATTATTGTATTATTGGCAGTATTACTCCACTGATGGTCATGGGGACCCAAGGCAGCTTCTAAAAACTCAATAAAGGCATAAGTGGTTTATTCAGAAGACTGATGTGTAGTGAAGCATGTTCAAGATTATGAGTACAGTTGTCTTAATTTTCTAGTCTTAGACATTTCAAAGACCTTGGTAACTCAATTTTATCAAATGTAAAGCTTAATCTTCTTTATGAAGACAGTTTTACACCAGGTCTCACATTCAGAGTAGGAATATCAAGGCTCTGAACAATATTTTATCAGTATATTGCTTGCTAGAGGCAAAATACATGACTTTGGTTGTCTTTTTCAATATTCCCTATAAGCCCTTGTAAATAAATAGCCTTACTGGCCTGAATTGCACTGAAATGTCTAACCTAAGCCGTTAACAAATCCACTACATCTCTAAAAATGCCAACCATATTGAGGTAATTGAAAAGATTGTGTGTGATCTTGCAATATTTACTCTGAAGCTACTAGGGATGCAGATGACAAAACTCGATCACTCAACTGGACTGGAAAACTAATCCAAGTGTAGACCACTGCAATGCTAAAACCACACGATCCCTATTTATCCAGCTTGTAGATCCATTTAAATTGGATTGGTGGAGAAGATAGGGACATTTTTTCCTTAAAGGCAAAGCTGATAAGGTACTATAGATCATGTAGTGTGGTGTAGAGTTATACCAGATCTATATGGGTAGTTTAAATGAATACAGTGATAATCCATAGCATTTAACATTAATGAACCATTATAATGAACTACATTTGTTCATGCACATCAATAATCATGTTTTTTGGACATTACATTGACATTTGGTCATTTAACAGACGCTTTTATTAAAAGTGACATACATAGCAAGCACAGGGTTTCATACAGAATCCCTGGAGCAATGAGGGTTAAGGGCCTTGCTCAAGGACCCACATTGGTAACTTCAGTGGGCCTGGGATTTGAACCCACAACCCTTGGATTGAAAGAAGGCACAACCCTTAGAATGAAAATCCAACATCCTAATCATCGAGATACCACACCCTCGTAATTTACAAGAGCTTGATATAAAAAAAAAAATGTTCAAGATCCTTCTGTACATAAGTGTGACTAAAAAGTTAGCATGGATGTCTGTCTCAGTGGTATTAAAACAAATGTATAATTTTTATAGTTTCATCAATCCAATATTTTCCATATTTTCCCCATCCAGGAAAGAATGTTTACTGATCACTGCTTTGCACACAGTTTGTATACTAATTAATTACACTAATTAACCCTTACAGGCACACCTTTTCAGGTGACTACCTCTTGAACCTCTTTGAGAAAATGCCAACAGTGTGTAAAACAGTAATCAAAGCAAATGGTGGCTATTTTGAAGACACTAGAATATAAAGCATGTTTTCAGTTTTACCTTTTTTTTTTAAGTACATAACCCCTCATGTGCTCATTTTTAGTTTTGATGCCTGGAGGATTCAGGGAGAACCTACAATGTAAACAGTCTTGAAAATACAGAAAACACATTGATTTGAAAAGGTGTGTCCAAACTGTTGGGAATGGTAGCTCAATGGTAAGGGTGTTGGACTACCAATCAGAGGGTTCAAATCCCAGGTCCACTGAAGTTACCAATGTGGGTCCTTGAGCAAGACCCTTAACCCTCATTGCTCACAGGGTGCTGTATCAACCCTGTGTTCTGACCCCAACCATCAAAGTGGGGTACCTGTAAGTCGCTTTGGATAAAACATTTAGATTTAGTTATTTAACAGACCCTTTTATCCAAAGCGACTTACAAATATCTCAATTTAGTTGGGATCAGAACAGAGGGTTGATACAGGACCCTGGAGCAATGAGGGTTTAGGGTCTTGCTCAAGGACCCACGTTGGTAACATCAGTGGACCTGGGATTTGAACCCTCAACCTTCTGATTGATAGTCCAACACCCTAAACACTGAGCTACCACTCCCTCGAAAAAGCATCGGCAAAATGACAACATGTAAATATAACTCTTAGCCTGTACTATACATATTGAAGCTCACCTTAGACTTATCTGTGTTAATTGTTTGTCTGTGGAGTGTTTCCAGTGCTACTTATTGTGTTTGCATATTAGTGTGTGTATAAATTGGACCAGTGAACAAGGTTTGGAATATACAGCTGTGCCCAGGTTAGAGCTGTATGTATAATGTTCTGATCCTGTATCTATGGTCTCTGGTTTCTAATTTTGCAGATCAACATTGCAGTTGTGGGGAACATCCAATCCCGGACCAAGACCACACTTCATTCCATTATTTCACCTTCAGTCTGGAAGGCTGTTTCTCTACCAGAGGTGGGTTTTATTCAGATTATCAACTTTAAGATGAGGGCAAACAAAAATAACCCCAGAGCGGCGATCAACTACTATTTTTTCAATTAAAGGTGGCGCCAGTAAAGCAGGTAAGGTAATATATCTTACATTTGGCCTGCTTGTATCCATGCAGGACTTAATGAGCAAGTGTTGTGGTACCTAATCCTGTGAGTTGTGTGTCTTTACAATTTACCCAGGCATTGTTAATAAAATGTATATTTAAGGCTTGCAATAACTCTTCTCTCTTAGTGGTGTCTCACGTGTTATAGACATATTTGCGGCTTTTAGATGTGAGTTAATGAAATGCCTGTTTCTATAGTGTGAGTTTAAATTAGCAATATTTACAGGGTATAGTTTAAATTACCTAATGATAATTAAAGAACAAGAAAACATACAAATAAAAGTGTCATTATTGTATAAAAAGAATTAGGTGTAATATGGGCAGATTACGAAAAAAAAAAATTGGAATACAAGATTTTGTATTTTTCTCACATCTTGGGAGTGCTAACACATATGGCACTCATAGCTTCTGCTTTCATTTCGCACATAGCCCACGTATTTTTACATTGAAAGCCACAGCTGATAATGCCTTTTCATCTAGGAGACATGTTTCCTTCTGCTGATTGCTCATTTGTACAACCTCTTCTTATTGTTTTGTAATTCTGCGCTTATAAGGTTAAACTCATAAGGAAAGGACACAGCACCTGACTTTCTTACTTTCACATTTGAGCAGCTTTCCATCTGTGATGGATAATGTGCAGGTCAGGAGTATGTGGGTACCTCGTACCGGCACCATCTGTGACATAGTTCTGTTTAGTTTTTAATAACTTTCCAGATTCAAAATCAGAACCAGGTTACAATAGGATCATATTTAGACATAAATAATAAAGTGACCAAATCGGGCATGATTATAAACAGCAACTAAGAAGAAACTTTAAGAAAAGTGTGTGTCAAAAGTGTGTAATGCTGCTTTTGGGGACTTTTACATTACAGTGCTGCTGATGTACCTGAGATTCAAATATATTGAAAAAAATTCAGGTAGGAATGAGAGATGAACGGTATACCAGTTGACCACAGGGCATATTACACCCCCACACACACCCACTCTGTGGTTCATAATGACTAATCCATCTACTGGTGTGTTTCTGTGATGTGCTAGACCACTTTCATACTAAGACAACCTGTGTAGACAATGAGAAGACTGATTGTGCAACTGAGGGCAACAGACAAATGTCACTGGAACTATACTACATGGACAAAGTGCTGAAACACCTACACATTACACATGGAGCTTTTATGACTTCCTATTCTGACTGTCCCCTTTATGGCTGTAACAGCTTTTATGGGAAGTCTTTTTACAATATAATGAAATATGTCTATGGAAATCTGTGCTTTTTCATCCAGAAGAACTATTGGGGTGAGGGTGAGGTAGTTCAGTGGTAGGGGTGTGAAGCTTTTTTCAGTAGGTTGGGAATTCTAATCCTAAATCTATTAAAATTCTTTTCGTCCCTTGAGCAAGGCCCTTAACCCTCATTGCTCCAAGGGCTTGTATGATCGTTGACCCTGTATTCTCATCCCATCCATCAAGTTGGATAAAAATATCTGCAAAAAGACCTAATGTAATGGAATGTAATTAAGGTTAGGGTTCTGTGGGGGCTATATGAGTCAGTTTAAGACAAACACAATGTAGGTTTTCTAATCCTTATTTTGTGCATCTAGGAACAGTCATACAGGGATGAAAAAAACGGCATTCAATTCGACTAAATGCATAGCACAATGTTAAAAAATCAACTCAATCTGTTTTTTGTCTTCCTAATTTTTAGCAACCAATTTCATGTAAATTAATGTTTACACCATTTTTCAAAAAACATTACCTTATCGCAAATGGGTGCTCTGGAGTTACGTTTAAAGTTTGGTTAAATGTTTGCTAATCATTCCCCCCCCCCCCTTCTTTTTCTCTTTAACATGTCAAATCGTAGCATAATCCTGTCCTTGAATGTTGGATACATGTTGTTTTACACAAGATTGACAGTTGTCTCTCAACCTGATTATATGACAAAGCTCCATTATGATAAGAAAGACTAATTTTGTAATTTAAAACACACTAATATGGTTTGGGTGCTTTTTGCATGTACCCAAGTGACATTATGTCTCAAGTGGAGAGCAAAACACTGTCACCGGTGATTTGTGATTTGAACCTTCAGTGTTGCTTTGAGGCCTTAGCCCCTATTTATCCACTACTTGAGCATCAGTAAGCTGAATATCCCAAGGCATAAAAGGTGGTTGAACATCCAGGAAGCATTGAGAGGATGAAAAAAAATGGCAGTGGGGCACAGAGTATTCTTTGCAAACTTTGCCCATGAGAAGGAGTAAGCCTAGTTGGAAGGAAACTTGGACAAACTGGCAGTAGATATGACATCTCTGAAAATGAATTCAGCCACACAAAAGAGGGCCGTGAACAGCACAGCCTCAGGGAGACCAGATTTCACAAAAATATGGCACAAAAAGTAGTTCCACTATTTGACCAAAAAGCTATGCAGCTATTGTTTGCCACCAAAGAACTGATCATTTGCATTTAGGATTGCTCTGAGTAAAACTCTAAAAAGAAGCAGCAAATTATTAGCAAAACCAATTGCATTACAATTGCAGGACAAAGATAGACTGGGAATAGGATGTAATCATTTCCTGTTAATATCCTGTCAGTAAAGTTAAAAAGTATTACACATTTTGCATGATGTCCAGATGACGCACAAAGCTAATATTTACTGAACATTAAAATTAATATTATCCCGTTGGAATATTCTACAGGGCAGTTGCACATTACACAAAAGCTCAGCATTGGCACAAGTATGCCGATTAGGCACTCGTAAAGAGTGGGCAGCACATAAGTGATTTCAATTGGACTGATAGCTGGAGCAGCATAATCACAACCAGATAAAGAAATTTCACCATCAGCTGCGAAAATAATTTGCTTTGTAAAAAGGTCGATGTTTCGACATTTATAATGATACCATTGAGGATCACCCCTGCCATTAGTTTTACTTTAGGAAGAAAAGAAAATAATCTAGTGAACTGGTCAAGCATTCAACTTCAGGATTTTTATGGTTGGTTAAAATGAAAAATCCATCTCTAATTGTGCCCAGTGAGTATACATTTGTGAAAAATACAAACCCCAGGATAGAATTTAAGGCGAGTATTTTTTTTCTGAGATAAAACAGCAATAGTGTGAAGGCTGGAGACCTTTTTTCTTAACAATTTCTCAACATTATGATTGTAGGTATTAAGTATAGAAATAAAATTGTATTGTATTGTATGCAGTCAGTTATTTCAAATTACAGCTTTTAGTTTAACTTTTAAGATGTGAGATAAAAGGATGAGCAATGGAGCTGGATGTACAAGAATAAAAGCCTCTAAACATAAGCAAACCCCCCAAAAAATATTGCATCAAATTTTGAACTGGTCAATCAAGTACAGCCTTCATCGCCTGTAAGTCCATCTTAGCACCATCGGGTGAGATAATGTATCCAAAAAATTGTGGCGAATTATTAATTACACTTCTTGAATTTAAAGAAATAAATGTGCTAAAGTAGATGAGACATAATCTGCTTCAAAGCAGAGTGGCAAACTTAATCAAATTAAATTAATATGTGTATAGCAATATTACATTTAGTCATTTAGCAGACGCTTTTATCCAAAGCGACTTACAAATGAGATAACAACACAAGTCAGTAGCTTTAGGAAAAAACAGCTAAACCGTAGCACCGTCAATCCAGCACATTACTCAATCTGGCAATTTTATTCATTTTTT